>WOGR01005952.1:0-12940 GCA_015342045.1 Leptinotarsa lineolata | reverse complement strand
TGGACGTCCACTTTTTGTTGTTTTTTTTTTTGTTTAGATCACCATTTCACAGAATGAAGAGGCTCCACTATGTCGAAATTTGAAATCATTGTCATAACACCATTATCTACCCATTTGATCATGAGAAGTTTATTCATTTTGTCAAAAACATACTCGTATCTGCCTCTTTCTTTCTTACCTAAAGTTTTTGATGATGTTAGAGGACATTGTCACATTCTATTTCCACGCATTGATGCAGGCACGAAATCCATTCTTCCATAGGGTTTTCATTAGCAAATTGGTTGAAAAATAATTGTCAAAGAAGACAAAATGTTTCGATGGTTCGGGTATTTCATTCAATAAATCTAGAACAACATTGCTATCGATGGAATCAGCCTTCTTTTTGCGAAATGGTAGCAATAGCCTGATGAGCTAGCAAATACACAGTTCTTGTACCCGAAGCGAACAGGTTTGCCCCTGATGAACTGTTTTGCCGAATGGCGGCCAAAATACTTGACCATGGCTTTATCTATCAAAAGATAAGTATGGAAAATTTCCCACTGCTAGAATTTTTTGTTGAGAATATTTACTAATAGGCGTAATTTGAACATCTCATCGGATTGATCAATGTTGGAGTTATCTGTAAAAAGGATATTTTGTTTTATGCTGTCATATGTATTTCGGAACATAGCAGATGAAACTATTTCCACTTTCAAATCGTCATCCAATTTCCAGTACATTCTTTCTTGCGGTAGCTGGTGATATCCTGATAATAAAATAGAAAAATTGTGACGATTATGCTGCATTGCAAATAAATTCGTTTGCTCCACTATATATTCGATGGTTTTGTCATCAAAAAATTTTTCAAATATTTCAACGAGGTTGAAGCTTCTCGATTCATCCAGTATTTTTTCATATTCTTGTGCCAACATCAGTTCTGTTGATGATTCCCCTGCTTCCCACTTCTCATAAACAGGACACTCTTTCTTTCAATCAGATAAAAGTTTGGAAGAGCTTTTTGCTGCAGTTTTTTTTGTTGAAATGTTTTTCCTTAATTTTTCCAATCGAGTTTGCTTTTCACTCAATAATTCATCACTCGAATCGAATATTTTCTCTGTACGATATTTTCTCAATATCTGCAATGTACCAGCTACTTCTTGTGGAAAGGATTCATCATTGAGAAAATCATCAAAGTTTCCTTCATCAGTATACGCATCTACTTCTGGAGGTATGATAAGATCATCGTCTTCATCCAAAGCCTCTATAACATATGGGGCTCTCAGCTGCACTAGCTAAAAATCTCGGCAACAAATTAATCAGTTGGATTCGATAATGAATTATTATTTCTGGGAGAAATAGTGATATTCTTGAAGTAGTGCATTTTTTGAATTGTGCCCCACCATGGGGTTCATTTGGACATGAGTGGGGTTGAATTGGACTAATTCATAAACATACTCATTGATAGACATAGGTACATATTATTGAACTCAGATGACTTCCTACCGGTTAGAATATATTCGAAACTATTGTATGTTGTAATTGAAAAATGATACATTGAATTCAAAGTATGATAATTGTCTTGAAGTGCCTTGATTTTGTGTAGGTGGTGGCAGTTTTGTCAGAAAATCCTCTTTTACAATCAGGCTAATGTCGTTGGTGACCGGATAATAAAATCCACAATTCTCTTTGTATCTCAAAAAATTCACATTAAGTTCATTCCCACTGATTTCTTCTATGAGGCCCACAAAATGAACAACTTTTTTCTTCGTTGGAAACTTCACTTGTTGATGATAGTACTAAGAGATTCGTTTTCTAATTCTGTAATTCCGAAAAAAAACGAAGATTTTTGGCCCTTGACTGTTGTTCAAGTTCATCTGATCACAAGATAGCTGTGATTAGATGAACTACTCAGTTGCCATGTTGCCAGATAATCAATCATACTATAACATCAGTATACAGATTTTTCTCAACAACTCAGGCGGATTCAAGCTCAAATACAATGCACTCACCAAGAAACAAAGCTGAACTGCAGCTGCACCTGTAAATAAATGCTGAAAAGATACAACTGACACTGTGTGAAGTGTGAAACAGTTTATTAAATATGGAAATGGAGATTTTAAAAATTTACATGAATCAAACAAGAACAGTAAAATTCTGAATCTACTTAAAATTGAGAAAATTGCGACTTTTACTATGAAAATGGTCTTATATTCTTTCCGAACTGTCTAGAGGAAGCCTACGCACTCACTTCTTGAATAATTTGTTCTCAATTTTCTGTACACCATCGTTCTATGGTAAATGTCATTCTATGAAATACTTTTCTTGATTTTGGCCTAATTATATTTTGTGTAAGATTTTTTGTTTCAATTATATTTGCAAATATAATACGTTGAAATACTTTGCTGGTGTTGTGGAGATCTAGAGGCTCCTTCTTCTGGCTGGTATACCATAAATGCAGGAACCTTGTGTGGATTATCAGTTGGATCCCAAATATTTCGAGTAATTATTACTTGCAGGCCATTTTCACACTTGAACTTCCGCTGTTTATTCAATAATGGAAGCTTTTTATACATAACCCAAACCCAACAAGTCTACAGCAATTGAGTGGATTTTTCAGGAATAGGTAGTCGACATCACTATGATAATTGGGGGAATCCCAACTTTCGGAAACAATATATAGGGTGAAAAATGAGAAATGGAAAGTTTTCTATGTTTTTACCACTTTTATTCGTTACTAAAGTTTTTGCAGTTTCACCCTATAAGGACATTTTCAAACTTTCACATTATGATCTCTCACCACATAGTAATGGCTTCATCCATCAATATATGAGGTGCTCGGTAAAACCGTACAAGTTTCACTCATTTTCAAACACATAATTCAAGTTTTTCTAATGGAACACCCTATATTGTTTCATATATATGGAATGTTTCAACATTTCACAACATTTTTTTATCAGATGTATACCATATAGAAAAAACAGATATTTCACAAATTCTACCTAGTATTATTAATTGATGTAACCACAAAAACTTCATTTATTTACATTCACTTACTCAAATTTTTTTCAATTTGAACAATAACGCTTGAATTTTTTATTGAATAGAGAAGTCCAGAAGATGTTCAAAATGGCGATCATTGTCTGCAACACATAATGTCAGTCTTTTTTAAACAAATTCTCTACACGTTCCAGCATATAATCGTTTTATGTCTTCTATAGATGTTGAAGGAGTTTGGTAAACTAAAATTTTGATATACGTTCGTGAAACAATCCATTTTGGTGCACCATCTTGTTGTAGCCACATTCTGAGTCTTGTTCCATATGGAACCCCGACCAATTAATTTGAAAACCCATGCCGGAGAAATCTTACATACTTTTTCCGGTGAGATTCCCATTAAAAAAATATGGGCCGATAACTCTTTTTTCGAAATTTCCACCCCAAACGTTCAGTGACAATTGCTGTTGATGGTTCAGGCAACAGAAAAAATGGGTTTTTTTGTTGCATAATAGTACATGTTATGCCGATTCATAGTTCCATTTTTATGAAAAGTCGCTTCATCAGAATATAACACGGAACCTAAAAAATCATTTTCATTGATCTTTTTTGAGCCCCATCGGCAAAATTGAACACGTTTTTTAAAATCTCTTTCTCATTACTTTTGCATCAAATGCATATAGTGAGGATGAAATTTGCTTGCTTGTATCACGCTGGTTTGAGAAAATCCTAATTCTCTGCTCAGGTCTCGGGTACTCACATGGCGATTTTCAACAAGGTGAAGAGCCATCGAAAATATATTTTTTCCATTCGTTACAGGGCAGACACGTTCAAACTTCTCGTGATTGACATTACCCGTTCTTTCAAACTTTGTATCTGGAGCCGGAAAAGCCCTCCCATATGGTTGTCTTCTTTCGAGATATTTCTCTTCGTGAATCCTAGATGCAAGCATAGATCATTTGCACCATATCTTACAATCCATAATGGTAATAATTCAATTTACACGCCAAAGAAATTTCAACACATGTCGTTTTTGACAAATTCCGAGATTCATTTTTTGATGTCAGTCATGGATAACTGTATTTTTAGAGAAAAAATACAGTTATCCAACGGTAAGAAATGCGTAAAAAACCTAAAGAATTTTCTTTAGGTTTTTTACGCATTTGTAACCGCTGATAAATATCACTAGATGGTACTACAAATGCTAATGTACTAGCGATTGGTTTGATTATTCGAAAAACAAACTTGAATAAGTGATTGTGATAAAATCCATTTTTTGTAGTTACAACAATTACTCAAACTGATATAATTAGTAAAATATCAGTTTTCCGTATAGTATACCTTTTTAAAAAAATGTAGTGGAATGTTGAATCATTTCATATAAATGAAAAAATATATGGTGTCCTACTTGAAAAAGTTGAATTACGTCTGTTTGAAAATTAATGGAAGTTGACCGGTTGTACCAAGCACCCTATAATATTGTTTACGGAAGTTGAAATTCCAGAAATTATCATAGTGATGTCGACTTACTATTCCTAAAATAAATGACTTACTTGCTGTAGACATGCAGGTGGTGAATTAAAAAAATATTGTCTGCAAACTAGGTTTTCCTGAAATAACTTGGCAATGCCGCGATAAAAATTCAAAAGAAAAATATCGTTAGTGAGCGAAAAAAATATGGAATCGAATGACATATCCATATTTTATGTTTTCTTTTGAAAAATATAATTTTAGTTGGCCACGCTCGGCTGAATCACCCAGTATGCGAGAAAATAATTTTGAAAGATAGTATTTATCGATATGACTCCAAAAAAATTCAGCAGTTCGAAAAATTGTTTCCTCTGATAGCAGTGGACCGAGGGAAACTTGTTGACTCATCCTGTATATTTTACTATCATTTTTCTCATCTGTTCAGTATAATTTCCATACGTCACTGCAAGTGACAGATCAAGGCAAAAGCGTTAGTCATTTCTAAGAATTTGGTGTCTACTATTTTGTAATTTGAGGATATTTTATCAATGTAGTAAGACCAGAATGGTCTGTTTGGATACAAAATATTAAATGAATAAATGAAAAGATTGTGCTCATCCGCATTTTCAGGCCTATAAGGGATTGGTTGGACAGACATAACTAGGCATGTGGATTGGTAGACACGGTCCGTTGAAATGGTCTTCTCGTTCATCAGATTTGACACATTTTTATTTGTTTGAAAGACCTATTGATGCCATTATGTGTGGAAGATAACATCGTTATATTCCACAGAATATAACATCGTCATATTCCACAACAACTGTTCTTATACTTTTACATAATATAAATGGGATCGCCTTCATGTTTCGTCAATATATACTGATTTTTATTCAGATGAAAAGTCGAGTAGTTTTATCCAAACGTCAACTCAGTTTGTAAAGCTTATCAATAATTAAATAAAAGTGCTTCTTGATTTGACTGAGTAGATCCAACCGATTATGATTCACATCCATTTTCTCTATCTCTTTGCTTTTTCATATCAATTATGCATGATTCGAGTGGAATCTTAACCGTCTTCGAAATTGATTCCGGATCGACATGCAAATCCTCGCATAATGGCAAATTCCAATTCAAATATTCATCAGATGAGTAAAGAGATTGTTGAAGTATCAGGTTGAGTTCAATGTCGAGTGGGTAGGGACGATAAAATGTTGTGTAATTATCATTAAGAACAAATATTCAGAACCAAAAAAGTTTTCTCTTAAGTATTTTACGAGCCAGTTTAAATATGCTGTCTCACGAAATAGTTAAAAAAAATAAGAATATCATCCGGTTCCAAATCAAGGACACCCATCCTTATAGAGTGTATTTGATACGAATCGAAAAGAAATGAACTAGCGGACCACTCAAGAATGGGGCAAAACTGCAGACACCTGTTTCTGACATACGTGTAGTTGTTGACAAACAAGTGCCCATCCTCAGTTAAGGCGCAAATTTACCTTAGGCTGAGCGCCAACTGAGCTTAGGCTAGGCGCAAACTGAGCGCATGTGAGCTGACCGGCACGAGCCGCACGACATGCAAGTGTTACACGTGTATGGATGATCTGCAAATTGAACTCAGTTTCGATGATTAAAAAGGGGATGGTACGGGCATTCCATTATTTTTTATGTTATTTTCACACAGAAAATCCAGTGTTATTAAATCATCTTTCGACAAATCAGTTCTACATTTCAGATAATAATTCCCTTTCACTGCTTTCATATGGACGATGTCTGCTAAGTATAATCTGTTCTCAGCCTTTTGAATTTTTTGTTGTGACTTGAAATCTTTCCAGAGAAAAAAGTCGGTGTGTTTCATTTCTTCCACATCCACTTTTGACTTATTGGCACTTTGAACAGATTCTGAAAAATCTCTAAAATCGTATGTCTTTTTCTGTTTCTTCATAGCAGCTTCCACCTGATGGTGGAAGCTATCAGCTAACATGAATGCGTGACCCGGCACAAAGTAGTGTATATCAATTTCGTCAATGGCTACGTTATTTGAATTTACGACGTATACCAAAAAACTTAAAAAACACCAATTTTTATTTTGGCTGGAGCAGTTGTCTTACCACAAAACAATACGTGGTGAATCTCTATAATTCAAAAAAAATGCGTTGAAGGTACTAATAATATCCTTCTTGTTTCGACCAGTGATATCTTCATGCCATAAACATGCTAGTGGCTTTTGATCTGTTTCTTTTCTACTAGAACGAAACTCTCGTTAAATACAACGATCCTTTTCGTGAAGATAACTTTTTTGAAACAGTCGACACGTGGCAACATGATTATTTTTTGTAAATCTGCTGAAAAACACAGTGTGCCATCTGCAAATGACTAGTGAGCATGTTCGCGATTCAGATTTCTAGCTTAAGTGGCTTTATCTATGTGAATTTTCCAGTTTTGGCATTGTTCACAATGGAGTTGTCGATTTTCTTCTGAATGACCATGTAATTTGAAACTCTCACAATCTTCGCATTCTTCATGACCTAATAATGCAAACGATATACGCAAGCTCTCAACTTTCTGTCGGTACAATTCATAGGATAATTTTGAATCCGGATACTTTTTCCGAAAATCTTTGAACATTATAGAAATATTCACATCACTGGGTAGATATGTAGTTTGCGGTGCATGTTCACAACGATAGTGAGATATTGTGGGATTAAACGATTCCATATGCTGTGTGAGTAAATCATCGTGTTGGAATTTATTGCGTTTTTCATGTTTTCCTCGTTTATCTCGATTTGGCTGAAGGCTTCCCTTTTCAGTTTTTGACAAAACTTCTATTATCACTCGATCATTTGTTTTCTCATAACTTAATGTGGTAAAAAAAAACACCTTATAGACTTGATAAGTTACTGCATCAGCTGATGAACTTTCGGCAGAAAAAAAATACTTAAATGTATTTTGTTTTTTCTCAGTTTCCGCAGATTTGGGACGTCTTTTCACTGCAGAACGCTTGCAAGAATATAAATTTTTGTCTCTCTAACCAAGACATATTCCAAATCTGCTAGTTGATTTCTGAACGTCGAGACTCAGAGATATTACTATTGCATTTCTTCTTGCACTTCTCAGGATCACATGGTGGCAACAATTTGTGATTTTCTTTCAATTGGTTCAATTACATACGCTTTCTTGTATCCTTATTTACATTGTATTTTTTTCGTTTTCTGAGATTACCCTCTTTTGTGAATGAATCTGTGGTTTGGGGTGCATTATCTATGATGTTTTGTGATGTTTCTATGACATCAGGTGGATCAGCATTGAATTCATTGAGTACAAATATATTCTCAGAGTTGAGTTCAGTTTTATCATTCTGGTCTTTTATGATTTCTTGGGGAGTACTTTGCAAAGTTATATAATTATTATTGGTAGTTTCACTCAGTAGCAAGTCATTGTCTACAACAGCATTGTCCATCTGTGAGATTTCAGTATGATTTCCCGTGGCAAGTACAACTGGTATTGATTCTATCCACTGCATAATACAATCTGAAAAATGTAATTTCATGTGATATTGGTCTAAAAACTTGGTAACGACGTTCAAAAATCAAAAATTGAAAATAATCAAAATATTCATGTATTGTTGTTGAATTCCTCAGTTACGTTTAATAATTTGAGATTAGTTTGATAATTTGGAACAACTAACCACGTTGTGTTATTTCTTGTCCTTCCTGCAGGAGAATAGCTTGCCTCTCTGTTTCCGATACTTCATAGACATCACAAGAAAGCGACGTCGGGAAAAATTCTTCCAACACTTCAATTTATCTCCTTTTCACCGATGACCTACTTATAATTTGTTTAGAGTTTGTATTGTAATGTGCCATAATTTTATCAATACGTCTCGACATCGTAAAGTCACTTATGAGTCCTGATAAATTAATACACCGGCGTAAACAATCGAACAAAAACTACTACTTATTTGTAACCTCCAAACAGACAGTTACAGCGCATCGCGCCATCTCGTCAACTTACTAAGCAAAAAGGCAATAACTAGATTGCATATGCTGCACATTTGTTTAATATACTGCAGATACTGCTTTTGTTCCTAGTATTCACAGTGAATTTGACACATACGGCAAACAAAATCAACGAATATTCCCACTCGTTATGGTATATACGTAGTTTTTGCTTGTTAAAGAGGACATAAGATGTTCATATTCTACAACCGTCTGAAAATCTCAAAATGACCATTTTTGTACATACGGCACTTTTGCTTAGCAGGGCAGTATAGCTTGCTGTATTGATTGTAAGTTGTATCATCTGCAAATAGGAAATCATCTGACACATCTACAAAATCAGGTAAAACATTGATACGTTATGAGGAGAGGACCGGATATAGATCCTTGTGGAACTCCATGAATTCTTCTTATTTCGAATTATTGTAAACCACATGTGTCCCAAGCACAACAACCGATAAAACATGGAAAAAGTCAAAGAAATGGATAAGATAAACCGATAAACGTCCAAATTTGTGGAAAAATAATTCATGGCATTTTCACCACCATAAGGTATCTGCTCACACACCGGCCTCCATATTTGCCAGACATGGTTCCATGCGACATTTTTCTATTTCCAAAAAAAACCTTCAAGGGCAGTCGTTTCAGAAGCATAGATGACACAATTTGAGAAGTGTTTCGATAATATCCAATGGTAACTATTTTGAAGGCGACAACATCAATGTAGACGAAAACATTTTTTTCAAAAAATTAAAATCTACATTATTATTCACGTATAGTCAGTGGGCATACTTGCAAGACTGGCTATAAATCAAATCATATAAAGGAACAATTTGGGGAAGGTTCAAGACACTCTTCCAAGGGCATTGTTCTCTCACAGCACCATACAACCTACACTTCACATGTTTAAAGCCGGCGTTCGGATTTTTGACGTTTGGATTAATGACGCTCTAATGTAATCATGCGTTGTGTTTCAGTTTGTTCATTTTCCAATAACGCCTACTATTCTGCAGTGAAACGTTCATTTTGTCCTGTGTATTTGTGTTTATTTTCAGATCAAACCATATATGAAAGAGATTTGAATTCAAGATAAATCGCTACTCACCTCTTTTATACTTCCAATCGCTTCGCCAGGCTTGTTCTCCTCGGCAATGGTGAGGGCACATGCTCGACCGAACACGACTAAATCCAGCAGGGAGTTAGCACCCAATCGATTGGCTCCGTGAACCGAAGAAGATGCCGCTTCGCCGCAAGCATACAATCCAGGAACAACTTTGTCTTCATCGTTCACGGTAGTCAAAACCTGAAATGAGAAATTCAACGTCTATATCTCTTTTTTCTCTTTCAAGCTTGATATTCAATTACTATTCGTTTCCTAGATTGCAGGAAGTGAACTCGAATGTTACTTTGTTTCAAAACTTCAGTGCATAAATACCAAAAATGTTCTGCTGATTACCTCATTGAATTACTAGCTAAGAGTCATACCATATCATCTGTTTTCATTCATTCTGTTAATTTTTTGTATCAGTATTACCCTTTCTTGATATCAAAAATTTCAATAACCTCAAAATCATAAATATTCATTCCTGTACTCCCCTCAGTCTTCACTCTTCTCTCTATCTCTAATTTCCTTCCACCATGGCAAACTCTTTTTTTCAATTTCATTCATTTCTTTTTCTCAATTTTCAAATTACTCGAATTCTTTTATTACAAATATTTTTACTCTTATTCAATGTTGTTATTCATTCTCTTCTACTACTATTTCATTAATTTTCTCATTTCACTTTACTTCCTTTTTAATTCTGCATCTATTAATCTGTCATTTTATAGACTATGCCATACTTTGATGAAAATGCATGATAAACATATTTAAAACTGTTTATTGTGAGTTTTGCAAAATATTCATGCTAATATACATTTTCAAAACATTCATACCCTTTATACTTTATTTCTGTATCAAATGTCCATACTATTTTATTCCCACTTTCTTCCTCTCTATTACAACACTTCTTTCTTCTATCAATCTTTTTCATCTCAACTTCAATTCTTTACCTTATTTTTTCAATATCTCTTTCTAGTCAATTTCTCTCTCTTCCTTCCACTATTTTCCCTCTATTATGTAACCGGGATATCTTTGCAATTTGTTTATTTTATCTTCCTACTTTTATTTCTTCTACTTTCATACCCCTTTCTCCCTCACATGCATTTTAAATTCTCTATCGTCTCTCTCTTTCTAATTTTCTTTATTCTTCTATCTCCATTTTAGCATTTCCTTCATTTCCCATTCTTTGGGGTTCTTTGGGATTTTACTTATCATGTATTTCTAATTCATTTCGTCCCATATTCCCTTTTGAAATTACTACATCCTCTTTCATCTTTCAAACTTTTATTTTTTACCGCTTTCACGTCTTACCTTGTCTCTTATGACCCCGATTTTTCATTTCTAAATTTCTTCAACAGTGTCTGTTACTCTTTCTTTCGTTTCTTCTGCCCTTTTTCTCCCTCACTTTATTCCCTTTCCTATTTTCACTATCTTTCCTCTCTCTTCCATCTCGCATCCAAACCATTCAATATTTTGTATGCATCTCACTTATTGTTTTTAATTTATGTCAATTTCTCCACACTTTTCTTTTTTTTTTTTCTTTATTGTTCTATCTCCATTTTTACTTTTCCTTCATTCGCTCTTCCTTAGTTTCCCCTAGGCTTTTAGTCAAATTTTCTTAAATGTCATCATACTTCTCATAATTGCTCTCAAACCATTCTTCCTTCTCTCATATCAAGATTATATAGAATCTTCCCTCGTTCTGTTTCTATAATATTTTCTTCTCTCATTCAATCCTCTTTTATCTCTCAATCTTCTTACCCCTCTCGTCTCTTATAATCCGAATCGTCTTTCTAAATATCTTCTAGTGTTAGTCATCCCTGTTTATTACTCTTTCTTTTCTATATTTCTCCCAACTAGTGCGTCTCTTTCCACATATTTCATTCTTCCCTCCACTTTTATTTACTTTAAGCATTTTATTTGGTCTAATTACTTACCTGTCCCTTATAATTGGTCGGAATACCGCCCATGTTATAATGAACTGTCGGCAAGACAGGAATAGGTTCCCTAGTGACGTCAACTCCGGCAAATATCATTGCAGTTTCTGAAATGCCGGGTAACCTCATGTGCAGCTGTTCAGCAGGTAAGTGGTGAAGCTGGAGATACACATGGTCTTTTTCGGGACCGCATCCACGACCTGAACAAATTACTCAATCAGTATTTATTTCATTCCCTTTGTTTGATATTAAACTTCCAGACGGAACATATGATGGTATAAGGAAGTTAACAAATATATAAAAGAATATGAGTAACTGTTTAATAATGCATAATACAGGGTGTAACTGAATAAGTGTAAAACATTTAAGGAGGTGATTCCTCGTCGAAAAAAAGATAGGATCTTTCATATAAAGAAACTTCAGTGATAGAGCCCCTTAAAGGGGGTACATAAAATTTGTATGACAATTTTTTTCACAAGCACTGAAAAAGTTACAAAATTGAAATCAATCTTGCGTTTTGTACTACTAAAAAGACACTTAGCCAGTAATTTATTTGATTTACCCCATGGTTGCAAGCGGTGAAAAACGCAACCCCAATGTAACTTTTTGTCTTATTATTTGTTTACCATTCAAAAATTTTTTCCGATAGTCTGTTTCATTGTAAACAAAAAATGTCTCTTGGGTTTTTGCCCAAAATAAACCAGTTCGCAGCAAAAAATTATTTTACAAACAACTACAGAGATACATCATCATAAATGCGAACTGGATTTATTGTTATTTTGTAGTCAGTACCTGCATTAAACGATCAAAGGGTAATAAACAAAACTAATTTATTAATAACAAAACACACAACATGTAGAAATCATAGTAAATATTCAATATGTCTATCTTCAAACATTACGCATGCGTTTAGACGTTGGCGCATTGAACCACGTATTCGCTCAAATATTCCTGGAGTCTCTCTGATTACCCTGCACGCATCGATGATGCGGTTTCTTAAGTCCTTTACATCGCGAACAGGACTAGGATAAACCAAATGCTGTAAATGGCCCCAAATAGAGAAATAGAGAGGATTGAGATCCGGGGATCGAGCAGGCCAGTTCTGTGGTCCTCCTCGACCTATTCACTGATTTACATATGTTTCAGTTAAATGCTGACATGCTACTTGACTAAAATGGGCGGGAGCCCCATCATGCATAAAAAACATATCCCTTCTGACGCCCAAAGGAACTTCCCCAGCAGTACTGAATGCACTTCTCTTAAAAATTGAACGTATGCCTCACCATTTAATCGAGGAGGCAGAAAATGAGGTCCAATTAAATCATCCCCAATAACTCCGAGCGACACGTTAGAGAAAACTGTTCTTGATGGTTAGTTAGCAACTTACTAGATAGATTAGTTTCGTATTTTCGCATTTATGACTATGTATCTCTGTAGTTGTTCGTAAAATATTTTTTTTC
>WOGR01005951.1:0-13429 GCA_015342045.1 Leptinotarsa lineolata | reverse complement strand
AGGATAGAGAGAAAAGCGGAGGTAGCACCGATGCTGGCCAGACGCGCTTATGAAAAAACATGGGGGCTCAAATCAAACATGGTATATTGACTATACACAATGGTGGTTAAACCCATGATAACATACGCATCTCTGGTCTGGTGGCCGAAGATGAAGCAGGCGACCGCTATTAACGAATTAGACAGGGTGCGAAGACTAGCCTGTTTGGGAATAACGGGAGCAATGAGAACTATCCCAACAGCTGCATTGGAGACATTCCAAAAACCTCCTTTACACTTTGTGATAATGGGGGAGGCTAGGATGGGCCAATGCAGACTAGAAAACTCACCAAGCTATAATGGATCGAACAAAACGAAAATTTTGGAACTAGTGGAGGAGCACATGACACCAAAGTACACCTTCAACACTAACTCCACGACCAAAATCATAAGCCGTGAAGAGTAGACGACCATTAGTCATTCCGAGAACATTTTTGGAAAGAACACCTGGTATACAGATGAGTCGAAAACCAAACAGGGAACGGGAGCTTACACCATAGCTATTCGCTAGGTCTATACACATCCGTTTGTCAGGCGGAAGTGTATGCTACCTTGCAGTGTGCAAGGCTTATTAAATTGAGACCTCAACGAAATAAGCGGATCAATATGTTAACAGACAGTAACAGCGCACTTGGGGCTTTGACAAACCCTAAGGTATCATTGAGACTGGTCTAAGAATGTCGTGAAGAACTGAAAGAACTTGCAAACAGTGCACTGGGTGCCAGGCCATTCAGAAATCACAGATAATGATGAAGCTGATGAATGTGCAAGACACGGATCATCAACTACATACATGCGTCCTGAACCAGCTCTGGGGCTACCAAAATCATTGGCACGAAACCAGATCAAAACATGGATCAATAAGAAGCATACTGAGAACTGGGCAAAAGTAACTGGCAACAAACACAGCAAAACCTTCAGTGGTGAACCGTCCGAGAAAAGTATCGAAGAACTACTTCAATACACATCCTATGTGAATGTGAGGCACTGAATTACAGGACGCAAGCAATATATGGACATATAAAATCATGTCCAGAAGAATATAACAAACATCCATCACGGAACTTGCACAAACTAGTGCAGGGAACGAGACTGATGGAATGGGTGTCATGAAAAGATGGGAGAATAAACGCAATAAGCCCAAGAAGCTGCAGTGTTTTCTGGAGACTAGGAAGAAATGGACAAGTCAGATAGCTCTCAAGTAACTAATAAAAAAGGTGATAATATATAAATGCTTTCATAGGTTGACAACAGTTGTTGATTTGTTTGTTTTGCTAAAATATTGCTCAGTTTTTCTCTGTTCCTCAAAAACTACCCTCTAAATCTTCAAAATTGATTATTTCTTGTCAATGTTGATATTTCAAATATGTTTCTAGAATTTGACATATACCGTGAATAAAAATTCAAGATGTTATGTGAATGTATTCTTTTATTCATGATGAATACTCTTCCTCATTCTTTAAAAGTTCAAAATCATCACATTTCATCAGCTATGATGAAGCAGGTAGTAAAGGAGTCTATTTTGAAAATTTTCAAAATTTTATTCGAAACCTTGAATACGAAACATCGTTTAACAAGTAATGAAAGTAATAGAGCTATGATATTCATTTTATTAACTATGTAATACAAGACTCCACTCACTGATCCCATCTGATATCTGGGCAAATAACTATACCTCCTACGGAAAGATATATTTGCACAAATTTGTTGGATGTTTGTCACAACCATCATATGTTTCTCAATAACTGTCTCAAAGAGAAAGCAAAGAAAAAAGTTGTGGTGATTTTCAATATCTGGAAACAATTCACAGATATTCATAACCAAATTTGTTGTTTATAATGACAATAAACTAATTCCAACATTCAATTTCTCAAAAAATATCAGAAATTTAATATACAAAAATTGTACAAATCACAAGTTTACGTTGATCACCAATCTTAACAGATATTCTCTGTTTTTACTCTATAGAATACTGAACATGAAAGAGATTCGCTTTCAGGTGACACCAGAGTTAATCAAAATCCCCAACTGACGCTTCTGCATATCGTCCTTCTCAGAGAACACAACAGAATAGCCGACATGCTCTCCCAGTACAATCCCCACTGGAATGACGAGACCATCTTTCAAGAGGCAAGAAAAATCAACATCGCCCAGTACCAGCATATTTCATATTACGAGTGGCTTCCAATTTTCATAGGTTGGGAGAACTCTTTACAGAACAAAATAATATGGAACACTCAAGACTTCGTGACTGATTACAATGAGAACGTCGATCCAAGGGCGTTGAATGAACATTCCAATGGAGCATTCAGGCATTTCCATTCGTTGATAGCTGGACAGTTACAGTAAGTCTGGTCAGGATGGAATTATAACTACTGATACTTTTACCCGTTAAACAAATGGACATCCATTGGATGTCCAGTGGATATTCGAAGTGGACTTGGGACGTCCAATGGATATCCCATGAATATAGGTGACAGGTCAACGAATTGGACATTCCTTGCATATTTATTTTTGTGCCCCAAAAGACTCGATTCATATATTAACCATACAGGGTGGGGCAACGATAACGAAACAGATCGAATATCATCAAAACACATGTTTTCTGGAAAAAAAATGCAAAGACATGTCGATTTGTAATCCAAGAGGGACATCTTTTTATCATAACCTCGACTGTCATACCTCTCCCCCCACCCTTCGGTCACTATCACACAAACAATTTGAATAGGGAAAGTAGTAAATGTGACACATCGCTGAAGAGGTAATTTTGTAAGGAATTCGGCCATGTCAATTTTTGTTATTTTTTTATTTTAACGCCGTCATGCGGGAAAAAAATTGTTCCGAATTCCAAATTATGATACTTCATTTGCAAGCTAATTTGATATAAATTTGGTGATAACGCATTATGTAAATTTTCTGAGGAATAAAGCAAAATGGCGGTTCAACAATGGCGGACAAGATTCACAATAATGGTCCGATTTGATTCAAAATTGATAAGTAGTGGTTTTCAGGGTCAAAAACTATGATTTGTTTGTCATTTCAAAAACCAATATGTTGGCTTCCAAGATGGCAGACGAAATTTGTAATAATGGTCAGATTCGAATCAAAATAAGTATTTGAGGATTTTCAAGGCAGAAAATTATGATTGAACATAGTTACGAATTTCGTCCGCCATATTGTTATTTGCATCGTCAGAAAATCACAATTTTCGACCCTGAAAATCCCCATATACTAATTTTGATTCGAATCGAACCATTTTTATGAATTCCATCCTCCATCTTGGAGCCACCATATTTATTTTTTGCATTGACAAACAATTCATAATTTCCGACCCTGATAACCACTACTCATCAATTTTGAATCACATCGGAACATAATTACAAATCTTGTCCAACATTGGAGAGCCGTCATTTTGTATTTTTTCTTAGAAAAATTCCATAATGCATATTCACCGAATTTATGTCAAATCAGCTCGCAAATGAAGTATCATAATTTGGAATACAGAAGAGTTTTTTTCCCGCAAGAGGGCGTCAAAATAGAAAGTTAAGTAGCTAAAATTAACATAGCTGAATTCCTTAAAAATTACCTTTTCAATGAGGTGTCACACTTACAACTTTCCCTATTCAAATTGTTTGGGTGTTGAATGATAGTGACCGAGAGGTGAGGGGAGAGGTATGACAGTTGACGTTATGATAGTAAGATGTCCCCATTGGATTACAAATTGACGTGATTTTGCATTTTTTACAGAACATATGAGTTTTGTAGATATTCGAACAGTTTCGTTTTCGGTGCTCAACCCTGTATAATGAAGAGACGAACATTGAACTATTAGAAAAATTTCAACGGACCTTGACTGGTCCTTTGGAGAACATAAATTAGATATGGACTGCATTTGGATCTTCCTGTTAGAACCATCTTTAGATTTTAATAGAATTTCAGATGTAACCTGGACTTATAATGTAATCGATTCGAATATTTTCGAAGAATCATATTTGCAGTAGTACCAGCATACAAATTCAATAAAACAATCATCTACGATCGTTTTCATCGTACTGCTCTGACGTCATTCTTTATGTAAATCAAAATAACAAACTTAAGCATTTTCCAATGTATACCACACAAATTTTCAATCCGGAGTCAATGAACCAAGCAACAGATGTGAAATGTGTCATTCTTCATTAGCAGTCATATGTAATTATAAACTTAAAGAATGAATAATTATAGTACAAAAATATACAACTCCAAAAAGGAATTCAAAATTAATCTGATGTATTCATAAATGTATCTAATTGACCTTCGTTTCGTTGAGTTCTTTGTAGCTACTTCTTTCCTTGATTTGATTTACTGAAATTCAGAAATTATAACAAGTATCCAAAAATTTCAGAAAACTTTTGAATTTATCGATAATAGAAACAATTCATTGGAAGAATGAAGAAGTAATAGCAACTTCATATATGCGACAAAATAAATTTTTGAGAAGCTGAAATTGACAAAAAATCTTAATTGTGAAAGTTACACGATAGTAGTTGTAATCGATAAGCTGAGCTGTTCTAGAAACTCCAAACCAGATACCGTTGTAGAATAATTTAGCATCCTGAGAACGAAGAACTTTTCAACAGAATTCATGAAAAAAACATAAGACTTCACTGTTCTGATCACTCATTGGCAGAAAAAACTAGCAAGAATCTATAAACTAGCTGATAGTATTCAGCCATAGATTGGAGCGAAGTCGCTCCACATTCTGTATACTCAATGAAAGGATTGTAGTGATGAATAATTCAATATAAGATGTCAGACCTTTTCTCTCAACATATCATCTTCTATTTCTAGTGCAAATATTGATAGAACTAAGAGAGACTACCACGCAAAAAAATCAACTCTTTTGAAACAAACCAAGAGAAAACCAAACAGGTGTGGAAAGTCGTAGATAAATATACGGAAAAATCCAGGAAAGATATGCCGAAATGAATGTTTATTAATGATAAGATAGAAAATGAGCAATTAACCGTTGTTAATATTTTCGTGGAACATTTTGTAACCTCAGTCACTGACCATGCAAACAAGTATCGTTTCAATAAATTTTCTAGTGGCACAGTAGGGCATCATATACTGAATAGTTTTTATTCCCAATCACTGCACTGCGGTAGAGGTGTATAATATAATCATTTGAATGAGAAATAAAATATCTGTAGGTTTGTACCACTTACCTACTAACATTAATGAGTTTGTCGCCTCGTCTATTTCGGAACCACTTAGTTACATAATAAAGGAAAAGAAACGTTTCCAGATACTTTGAAAATAGGAAAAATCATTCCTATATTTGAGAAAAATTACCTGCTGACCCCAAACAGGTATATTATCGACCCATCACGACTCCAAGTACTATAAACAAAATCATTGTAAAATGTATTCATAATGAATTGTTTGATTTTTTTTTGAGTAATAATATTTTGAGCCAGTTTCAGTACGGGTTCTGTTCGAATAGATCGACGAAAGGAGCGACTGTTGCTTTCATGAAACGCATTTACAACAATATTGACAAGGAAAAGTATCTAGGTGCGGTCTAAGGCATTCGACTTAAATAACTGATATTCTATCGGAAAAATTATGTGCTATAGAAATTCATGGAATATTTCCAAACTGGATATTATCATATATAAGGTACAGAAGGGTATAAGCTATATGAAATCTGTTGATTCGGACATGTTTGACACTTCACTTGGATTTCCCAGGGATCCATTTTGGAGCCGTTAATATTTCTGCTATACATCAATGCCCTGTCAGAGTATATTGTAACATACTAGATTGTAATTTATGCTGATGACATCGATTTCTACAGCAGCAGATAGTCCAGAGAAGCACGAAGAAAGGCTGAATTTTATCAGCAATAATTTCACGACATGGTGAATTGGCTTGTCGTTATTGCAGAATAATCAGTATTAATTGAACTCTCTGGAAAAAAAGAATTATTAGCCATATCCAGGTTTTAGTCAATAATGTTACAATTCTTTCAAGTGAAAAAACAAAATTTTTGGGTGTTCACATCGACAGTAATTCATCTTGAAAATTTCATTCAAACCATGTAATTAGAAAAGTCAATAACAACTGTTATGCACTATTGCAACTACATCAGGTTTTGGATCTAAAATCTTTGATCAACGTGTAATTTTCTATGGTTCAATCCACACTCTTATACAATGTCATCTTGTGGGGAGATTGTACAGGACTGGATCGTGTTTTTATAACTCAGAAAATTTTCCTTTGCCTAATTTTCAATCTAGATAGAACCGAATCATATAGGCTATTATTTGAACAAAACGAAATTTTGACTCTCCCAGCAATTTATATCTTCGGTTGTTTGATTTATACGTGGAAAAATATGAATGACTACAAATCCAATTCTCAGTTCCATCGATATCCCACTGGATCAGAAAATTCAATCAGAATTTAACATAGGACTTCAACCCTTTTTAGCCAAAGCAAAATTTTCAATTATCTACCAACTACTTTGAAAATTTTCTTTGATATCAAAAAGTTCAAAATGTACCTCAAAAAGTTTTTAACTGATAGGACTATTTATATAGTGAAAGACTTTTATAAAAAGTGACCGTACATAATGTGTGTATTATTTATAGATATTTGCATATTGTTGTTATAAATATACAAATGTCATCTCAAGTTATGTCGAATAATTGTAGTTCGCCACTCTGATATCGAATCAATGTAATTGAGGAAATAGTAGGCTCAAGAAAGTACGTCGTGGTACGCCACATGTAATGCTTCTTTCCCATCTAGGATTTGAATTTTCTCATGTGTTCAATCTCAGTAAACCATATCGCATCAAAAATCTCAATTGCCCTTGTACAGTGCGGTCCATATGTATTGAATAAATTTATTTTTAGCGTAATTATGTACTTTGCGGAAAAACCTGAAACAGGTCGATTTTTATTATCAAATTAACAATTTACAGTATGAAAATATTATTTTCCTCCAGCACCCCTGATTTGAAGTGTACCAACTATTTATTTTGATTATATTACAAAATCAAAGCAATCTCTTGCAGTAAGTCCAATCATCGATATTGATTCCTGCTGTCGAAAAAGATGTTAGAGACGTGTTTTGATTTAAGTCTTTGTTGAAGTAACTTCAGATGCAAGTGCACCAGCAGAACTATTACCAGAACTCTCTTGTAGCGCTTCACCTGTTGAAATGCTTTTCAACACGTTGGTCCTTTGAAAACGGAATGAAATCCCCGACGTATCCCTTGACGACTGTTGAGAGTGAAAATCATCCGTTCTGTTTCAATAACAGAATATCTTTGCCAGCATTATCTGAAAGTGTTGCATTTATACGCCAATAACAATGACAGCTGAACTTCAATTCATTCGTTAATTTTAAGTATTTTGCGATCAAGTTTCGTATCTTCGCGAGTTTATGCACACCAACCACTTGCACTGTACACTTCCCTGATTCATAATTGAAAAAATGTATATTACGACTACAATGCTTCGATCTTGATTTGGCGTATTGTCGAAGTTCGTCTCTTACTGGTGAATATTGTCTTTCATAATTTTTTTGAGTCTGGATTGGTTATTACATGGACGTCGTCGCCTGTATCAACAAATGAGCAGAATCTACCTACCATGAGAGCCAACGGGCCTTTTTATATATACTAACAGTTCTATCATGATTTATAATTATAAAAGTTATAATTTATTTATTTTAATGACGTATTAATCTGAAGAAGTAGATATAATATTCAGCTGCCGATCAAATATATTTGTGCTCTGGAATTGACTCGATCATCTTGATCTCAGACAGGTGTGGAGCCTAGCTCCCTTACCCTTTCAACTGTCCATTGTCAGATGTGCTCTGAAATCTGGAAAAAAACAACCCTTACATGAAATATTCAATGATAGCCCTCAATCAAAATACGTATTACAGGTGACTCAATGCCTATTTAGGGGAAATGATCAATTTGGGATTGATCTCAAAGCATTCGATATTCAAAGAGGAAGAGACCACGGACTGGCCACTTACAACGACTACAGAGAATTTTGGAACATGAGAAGGGCCGAGAGATTCGAAGATTTCTTGGACCTCATAACCAAAGATGTGAGTACCTATGATTTTCTTTAATTATTCATCAAAAATCATCTTTCTATCCTGAAGTTTTGCGAATCATAAGCACTTGCTAACTCTTTTGGGGCCAGAAATAGAAAAGAACCTTATAGAGAGCTAGCACCTAGAAGGATTAGAAATAGAAAATGAAATCTAACCTTTTGTCATAAGTTGAAAGTGGTGTCCGTGAAAATTCTGGAATAGTGAAAACACCATTCACTGGCGGGGTAAACTGTACTGCTTTTATATATTAAATCACCAGTTATGACTGTGATCTTTTCTTTTCAAACGCCGTACAAAAAATAGGAAAGGAAAATGAAATAACTTTTTGAAAAATGGGGAATGAAACTTTCTATGTTTTTTACCACTTTTATTTGTTTGCCATCATCATACGAACTTTATGAAATTTTGTTACGGAATGAAAAAAGTATTCGATTCGAGACATTTATCGAGTGTATTCGAAAGGCTGGAAGTAGAGAGAACTCTAGCAGCCTTAGGTATCCTCTTTTGAGTTATATAATTGCGTTTTAAAACAGTCAGTCTATTGTGAAAGGATATGCAAGAGTTTTCAGTTTCTGCGACATCAGTGGTTTCAGGAACAGGAATATTGGTAGATACTATATTTCGAAAACCAACTTCAAACCAACATAATTCTTGAATTTGCAGCAGGAATCACAATAAGATGTTGATATTGACAAATGATTTGTTGAAATTGACCTAGAAATATTAATTTTTGACGAATCAATCGGATATTAGAAAGTGTTATTAATTTGTTGGCAACCTAAGGTATTCCCATTCCCTTCAATTCAATACTGGAGCATAATAAGATAGAAATAACTCACTTGCGGCCATGTGATTTCTTGAAGCTAACCGACCATTTTGTATATTTTTAATAATAACTTGATTTCCGAGGGGTTACTCGAGTTTCAGCCTGATGTCAGTTGAAAGTAGTGCAGATGAAAATTTTGGAAGAATGAAAACACAAATCAGAGGGTGCATGAATTTGTCAAAAAGTCTTATTTGGCGTTCATGAATCAATTCATATAGTAATTACTATGATATATTTTCTGTCCAAACGCCCTACATAAATAGTGAGGCCAGAAAACTGACGTCTACATACAAAGGTCATAAATTCCTGTTTGGCTTTCATGGAATTGGTTATCAATCCGTTAAAATTATTTGGTCCATGAGGTGGTAAATGTAAGATCAGTCATTTGGATAAATGTGTTTCAACATCTAGAATAGCTGGATGATGAAAATCAAAAAAGTGTCGATATTTTTCTTCATGTTCAACGAGGGCTGTGGGTTTATTTTGAATTCAGTTTCTTAAAGTCTCTCATGTGTTCTGAAACTGGTGTTTTAAGATACCGTCCAGTTTGACCAACATAACCTTTGTGACAGCAAATGTAATGTTGCAAACACGAGTTTCAGAACACATGAGATACTCTAAGAAACTAAATATAAAAAACCCCACAGCCCTCGTTGAACATGAAAAAAAAATGGACACATTTTTTATTTTGATCATCCAGCTATTCTAGATGTTCAACCATATTTATCCAAAAGACTCTTGAGCGAAATGATATATATTCTGAAATGCAATAGTGTTAATACCAGAAGAGATGTTGATGGCCTTAATACTGCATATTTCAATTTAATATGTAAAATGCCTAAATAATCTTCCCCTTTTTTCATTCTTTTTCTTTCAGTCATTGATAAACAGACACCACCTTATCAGAATCAGAGATAGTCATTCGTTTGTTTGATGTCCCTTTGTGTGGGTGTTGTCTCGAAGTTGTTGCAATGTTTTTCATTTTTTTAACGAAATTTCAAATCATGATTAGTACAAATCCCTAGAACGAAAGTCTCGAATAGTAATGAAACTGTAGGTGAATGTTTAGTTTACAAAAAAGTATGATACTTCGGGTTAGTTTGTAACTGAATTATTGATCAGAAAAATAATCCAACTGAATGAAAATCTATTGTGTAATAAAAATTAAGAGAAATACGTTTATTCGATTACTTATATGTTAACGTCCATACATTGAAACTCCGGATCAGTTTAACAATGAAATGAAAAAAACTAGTTGAACTTTCCAACAACAATGACGAATTTTTGGAGGCGTATTTATTTCTTCTTCTGGTAACAGGCCAATGCGGATATTCATCATCAAAATTATGAAATTTGAATGATGTTTCGTTCGAATCGATAGAGCGAAAGATTCGAGAAATTGTTATAAAATTGGAAACTGAGCAACTTTTTCCCTTGCATTTTTCGAAATTTACAAAAAAAACAGTTTTTTCGAGAATTTTCGAAAAAAATGTCAAATTTGACAGGTTTAGAGTAGCACATGACAAAAAAAATATGCTGTTTTCTACTCATTTTTCAAGAACAATGTAAGTGGAGTCAAATTTTCATTATATCTATTGATAAAAAAAAACTTCCATATGTCGCGAACTTTATATTTGCAATATTACAATGCGTCGTGAAAATATGACAAATAGTCCGGTTTCTATGTTCGGTGTGAAGAAATGAAAAATAACCCTGTGAAACTTTGGATTTAATCGCAATTACTAGTCAAATTAAATTTTTTGCCTTCCTGTATGTAATACCGCGGTCAATTTAAATCATTCTACCGAATTAATTAACAATTACTTCAATTTTTTCCAAAACTTTCATGAGACAAATATTAAAAAAAGGGTTTAAACATTTTGGTAAAGAAGATACTGAAAATGAGTAGGTATAAAGAATACAGGATAATTTCGTCACTAACAAGCTGTTGAAAGTGGTTATGTCCAAAATACCCAATAATATTCTATCCGGCTGGTGTCTTTCCGGAAATAATTCAAAATGAATTTGTGCTGTTTTCGTACTATTCCTATCAAATTTATAATGAAGATTCATCATATCTCCTCGTTTTTCTTCATTTGAAATGAGGACATTTCGACTGAAGTATTTGTGCAAATTTATGATGTTTGATGAGTTCTGACAACTAGTGTTCATTAAACAAAATTTTTCGATGGAGTCATGACCATCTCAGATGAAGTTGTTTCTGTTAATACCTATATTTTCAGAAGAGCAAATTATAAATCAATGAAATCAGAATGAGAAGCGCTATTTTCATGTATATAAAACAATATGGCTCCCATAATAGAAAAAAAGTTGATGATGATTGCCAGAAGACGAAACGTCGGATAGTAAATCTGAACATGAAAACATGAAGCTGAAAAATGTATCAATGAAAATGTGTGCTAGAAAAAACTAAAAACGAAAATTCCGATTTTCAGTTTTCTCCTGATATTTCCGGAAATATTTGGAATTTGCCAAGTTTCAAAACAGTATTTTGTTAAGCATGAAAAACGCAACTTTGCCCCAATTTCAGCTTCGAGGTATCTTCTGTAGTTTAAGAGATCCTAATGGTGGAGGTCGAATTTGAATTACCCTGTATATATAAAAATATAATTGAATTTGAACTTTTTTATGGGTGCCTATTGAAAAGTTAATTCCGACCGCAAATGGGTATGCACAAACAAAATGTAATACAATAACTGATTTTATAAACATGCAGTGTAGTTTAAAATGGGATAACGTGGCATTAACTACCAGGATAAAAACAAGCCTCAAATTTTGTTCAATAAGAAAATTATGATAATAACGTCATACTTTCTCTTCAATATTTGCATAATATATAATTGAATAAATATTCAATGAAGCGGTATTTTTCATATACACTGAATTATGAAATAGGTTCATTTCTATTCCACAATACAATCCAATAGTACAGAGTTGTGTAATTTTATATTTATTCCGTTTCTGAAAAGTAATTCATACATACACAGAATTTATTGTAGATGACTGAAAGGTAATTTCTCAACATGATTAGACATGATATCAATTTACATAAGCAGTTTGGTAGAAAATAGCTGTCAGGTAAAGATGTAGTTAGTAATAGGGAGAAATGATGGTTATATGATTTTTTCAATAGATTCGTTTTATACTTTACATTGCTAAAGGAAAGTTCCACAATATATAAATTTATCTAAATTACTTATAAGAAATAAATTAAGAAATATGCAGGGTACAGATCTAGTAAAAAAGATACCTTCTGATCGATTTCATTGATATTACTTGAGTATGTGACCATTTACTTTGAAAGCAAATTGAGCCAGAAGTTTTTACTAAAATCATAAATGACGATATACAAGTGCGATATTGAATTGTACGATATCAATATCAAATAACTAGGTAGGTATAATTTATTTTCACTATAAAAATATTTTATTCGTTCTCAGCGTAGTTTTCAATATAATATTGTTTAAAAAAATTGTAATATTTTCAATATTTTAGTTTCCACATCTCAACTTATTGATTTTTTCTGATGACTAATCATTACAGTCTTTTGTCTATGAGATTTCAGTTATCTACCTCCTGGTGGTCTTAATTCACTGCAAGACTAATTTCGTGAAGGTCGTCCAAAATCAGTTGATGCTGTGCGAGATCCGATATTGCAAGATCGTTATATGACCTATCGTGAGATTGAGACAACCTTAGGCATTAGTGGGACCAGCATACATTCAACATTGCATAAACATTTGACTGTCAAAAAATATTTGCGTTGGATCCCACAAAATTTATCAATCGCTCAAAAAAGGCTCGTATCGATTGGTCGAAGGAAATGCTCAAAAAATACGATCACGGTGCTTCGAAACATGTCTATGATATCGTGACAGGTGATGAATCGTAAATTTACGCGTATGATCCCGAAAGTAAACAGCAGTTGACGGTATAGGTGTTTCAAGAGGAGCCGAATTCAACAAAATGTCCGCGGACGAACCGCTTCCAAGCAAATGGTCGCCTGTTTTTTCGGAAAAAACTGGACATGTCGCAAGCGTACCACTAGTACAATACAGTCAATTCTGAGTGGTACACAACCATTTGTTTGCCTGTTGTCTTCCAAGAAATTAGGAAAACCAACCGCCGAAGACGGATCACTCTTCACCACGACAATGCGAGCTCTCACACATCGGTTGAAACAACTGCATTTTTGAGCACCCAAAACATCGATTTGATGAGTCATCTGCCGTATAGTCCTGACTTGGCACCATATGACTTCTTTTTATTCCTTTACGTAAAAAGCAAACTGGGAGGTCAACGTTTTTCGACACCTGAAGAAGCGGTTGCTGCATTCAGAATGCATGTTTTGGAGATACCCCAATCAGAGTGGCAAGTGCTTCGACAATTGGTTCAAACGCATGCAAAAGTGTATAGATCT
>WOGR01005950.1:0-13429 GCA_015342045.1 Leptinotarsa lineolata | reverse complement strand
GAATCTGTTACCTGTATGAGACAAACAAAGATGACATATTGAAGAGGCGTGCTGTTCTGTTTACTTATGTTCCGAGTTCGGAGACATTCTGTGACATATGACATTTTGTGCACCTAACCTATCTTCCTCTATATAAATAAATAACAAATCAACTGTTGTTTATGTGGCTTGTAGAGGTGGTATTGAATTATAATTTATATTTTGCCTTAATTGTTGATTTATAAAGATACTTTTACTTTTTTAAAGTAGAATATCTAGGTACGTATAAACTATTTCAACTTGATATATTATATGCATTCTAGGCGCTGTTGCCAATATGTGAATTAGAAACAAATCCCTTTAAAAATTAAAACCCAACATTTGAAACATCCTTTTGAATACTTTTCGAAGTGAATTTGAAAAACACATGAATTAAACTCACCTTTATTTTGTCTAAACTTGCATTTTCTGTAATAATCCAAATTGAGGAACATTCCTCATTGATAATTACGGTCGCCATAATCGTTCTACCGTTTGCGTCAATATGTCTTTCAAACGAATAAAAACTGTCGTTGATATCTCACTTACACTTTGTTTCATTTGAATTTTGAGATAAGGGGCGCTTGCGTTGCCATATGATACTGATGGTGATGCTGTTGAAAAAATATATGGTTGAACTTGGAACCATTAGCGTGGAAACCAGAACTGCAATACATTTCTCGTAGCGCGAGTTTAACCAACCATGTTGGCGTCTTCAGAAGATAAAGTAAACAACTCCCAAACTCTAAAATGGGTCTCTGTTTATAATCTAACAGCTTACACTTCAACTTTGGAAGCAAAGGAGGAGTTAGACTGCTTTCCACGGACTTGGAAATTCTAGAGTACTTTATTTCAACTCTTAACAAGAGATCCCGAATATTGAGTTCACATATGAAATTGAAAACAATGAGGCGTTACTATTCTTGGACGTCGCAATGATAGGACTAACCAGGGTCTAGAATTCAATGTCAATAGAAATAATAACAGTACTTCTAGAAATATTTCTGATAGCATACACCACCACAAAATGGCGGGTCTAAACTTTCTTGTTCGTAGGTTATTTTGGGTTACTTTACCATGAGTGAAGGATAGAAACATATCCAACCGGACTGTTTTTATGAATAGAAAACCAACAAAATATGATTTGACAGAGTAAATTCGATATGCGCATGCGGATGCTACAGTTTTGAGTTACGGTGCGTCATCTACGAAACGAATATTTGTTCTTTTGCGTTGAAGATTACGTTACGACCTACGTTGCGTTACTTAAACTATAAATCCAACCTAAATGTTGTTTTTCTTTTCAGGCGAATTTGTGATTGATTAATGTTGAAGAATTCTCTGGTAAAAATGTAATAACTGTAATAACACATTATAAAACAACATTTCTACAGCTGGTTCCCAGGAATAATGGAAAAATTTAGATTCGAGTTCATGGTCCATAGGTAAATTCACTCTAAAAGATCTGAAAGAAACTAAAGACGAAAAATCATTTGAAAAAAGATAGGAGCTTCCTAAAGTAAAATTGAAGAAAAAAATGTAAAACCCTCAAAATTGAAGATAGACAAAAAACTGCATTTGCTACTCAGGGGGTACACTTTCAATGGACTTGTTTACCTTTTGGCCTGAAAACTTCTCCCGCTATTTTTCAGAGAACATTGAGTAGCATTATGAGAAAGCATAAACTGTCAGATTTTACTGTTAATTACATAGACGATATTTAAGTATTTCCTAAAACGTTCGAAAAACATATTGAGCACTTATCTTTGTTAATGGAAGCGATCTCACAAGAAGGTTTTAAATTAAAATTAACGAAGTGTAACTTTGCACAGGGCACATAATAAAAAACAATAAAAATAATAATTTGATTGCCATAAAAGAATTCCAAAAACACAAAAAAATGTTCGACAATTTTTAGGAAAAATCAATTTCTATAGAAAATATGTGCCAAATATTTCAATTATACTGGATGCCTTACATAATTTAAGAGGAAAAGGGGAAAAATTCGTTTGGTCCGATAAATATCAAGAATCCTTCGAGACTGTAAAAAAAAATACTTTTCTCAAGACCTATTCTAACCATCTTTGATCCAGATTTGCCAATACATATTTATACAGATGCTAGCATACAAGGTATGAAATGTATGATTCATTTCTGTGATCATTTCGATACGAACTTAATTGTTCAGAACTAGTTCTGTCTTTCTGCAGACGTCTTACGGAAACCATCATATGACCGATATTTTGCAAAAAGCAATGTTCACCGAGTTGTCATGGTAGTGCAAAGATGAGTATTTCATGAAATACCTCAATAAAATCGGACAGAGCCTCTCATGTAACGTTCCGAATAAATACATGCAATTATGACGTATGGCCGTCGAGGTGTTAGATTTCGAAACCTCCTTAGCCCACGAAATAAAACAGCACACTAATATCATAAATAGGTATTTTGTGAGCCACGAAAAGTCTAACTATTCTACCCCGAAGGGGCATCTACTATCGATACTCCCATTCACCCCAGCAATATTTGCCACCTAAGCCTTTGAAATATATAGGGCAGGTTCGAAGCTAGCCACCACATGGCATCAGGCGACCAAATCTGTATGCGATCGCATTCCAATCCCACAACATCTGCGATTTTCCGGACCAATCTAGTGGCCGCTTCTTGTTTGCGGAATGATAAGATTATTTGTGGATTCCGTGAATATCTGCAACATGCCCTTCCGTAAAAACTCCTCTTATCTAATATATATTAGTTATTGAAACCCATTGATCATATCGGCCGGTGTCGTTATTGAAAGTTCGAGGGGAACTATAGGAGGATTCGATATTCAGCGATTATACGGAAAGTTTACTGTGGCTTTGTAGTTTTTGTTTAACTATACCGGGTGTCTCAACAATGCGCATCTGCTTGATACGTAAGTTGAATATTCAGTTATATTGAGTGTCGTTTTCAAAAACAGAAACAAAAAACTAGTTTTAGTTTCGAAAACAAACTTAAAACTCGAATTTTGCGACTTCATTCTCGTGGACTTCAATTTTTGGATTATCTAAAATTTTCTGACAGCAATTATTAGAAAATAGTTTTGTAGCAGTAAATATAATAATAATAATAATAAATAGGCTTTATTCATTGACATACATTGTTTATGAAAAAGAAGTAGATACAAACCTAGGGGATAGCATTTTTTATATAGAAATATAAAAATAATTACCTAGTATTCATTAATAAGCGGGTAGTTCATGAACTTTGTGAAACAAAGGAAGAAAAACAATGGCTATAAATTCGAAAGTGAATATTGAAAATCTATTCAGCATAAATAAGTTAAAATATATAACAAGGCATAACATGAATATATTATCTATCCAGAAGACTTCAGATATGTTTTCAACTTTTTCCTGAAGTTATATATGGAGTAGTGTCTAAATTCACTGGGCAGACCATTATATTGTTTGATAGAGTTGTAAATAAAACTACAAGAAAAGCAGGCTGACGAGTGTTTTGGAAGTTGTTTTGTATTCTTTGTAAGCGGTTTACATCAAATTGTATCAAAGTAGTCCCGTAGATCATATCGCAATATGCTAATCTAGACAATATGTTGGTTTCGTAAAGTTTCAACTTCAATTTGGAAGTCATAATATCTCTACTTTGATAGAGTTGACGTAAGATACTGTACGAGCTATGGCAAATTGAATTTATATGATTGTAAAATCTGAGATCAGCATCATTGCCACCTACCAGTTACTTGGAGGAAATAGGCAATATAACTGAGTGTCATCTGCATAATGATGAACTGTGCAATGATCAACTATTTACTATACGGAAGTCAGATATATATAGAGAAAACAGAATAGGGCCAAGGATAGAGCCCTGAGGTACTCCACAGACAACAAGTAAAGCTCTAGAACACTTTGCATCCAGATATACTGACCGAGTCTGATTTCTGAGGTAACTTTTCAATAGATTTACAGTCCCTTCACTAAATCCGGAAAATAACATTTTCCTACACAGAATATTGTGGTCTAATGTATCATAGGCCAAGAGTACCAAAACAGTTACTTCATTATTATCAATTGCTTTGAATAAATCTTGTTACCCAAAATTTCAACCAAATAAAATGAACAGTATTTTTGCACTATTATGACATACATTTTTTATCATGGACTGGTTGAAATGAACATTGTGTGTTGAGTGAACTTTTTCCAGTACATTCTTAATGAAAGTCGTAGAGAAGAACAGACAGACAAACAGACAAATATTCGAATAATCATTGTTTTGGATTTTACTGCATTAATGAAGATCCCAACGAAGTTTTTCTCAAATATCTTTGATCTATTTTTAAGGTTAGTTTGAACTGGAAAAGTTCAGGATTCAGTTACACTTTTGTGATATTTTCTTATATTTAGATCGAAAAATTAAATGATACGACCCTAAATCCAATATGGCGGATCGACCAATATGGCGGCTCCTTGAAGAACACAACAATGCTGTGGAAGCTCAGTACGTTTCCCGATCAACTTCAACTTCGACCGCAGCTAATATTTCAATTACCGAAAACATGTTCAAATAAAACGACCTACCAGTTATTACTTTATAAAATTATTCAAATATAACTGTTGATTACTATTTTAAATAAAAATGAGTTAATGACATACAAGTATTATTAAACATGTATTTTAATTTTCAATACTTGAGAACAACGCAACCGTAGAAAAAGTACAGTGTACAATGCCTGAGAAAATGAAATATTTCTCACTCGCTTGATAAACTTCTGCGCTCGTGAGAAATATGTCGTTTTCTAACTTGTTGTACAATATACTATTCTATTCAAGAAACAAATTACGGAAAATTTCAAAATATGAAACCTTCCGCTCCTATTTATGCTCTCTGGAAATTAGTAGGAGTTTCCACAGGCGACACAAGTTTCTCTTAGTCATAGTGTTTCAACTCTCTCTAGCTAGACTACTTATTGTTTTGTTGAGTATCGTGACAACATCCCAATCGAGACTTCACCAACTAATTATTTACAACCGCAGGAAAACTTGAGATAGAATGCACTCAACATGACATTATAAATCGAAACCTGGAAGCACTACTAATGAATTTTGCCTTCCAATCGATTCAATCAATCCCTGAAAGGGGTATTGTTTGCTGGAAAAGCTACTCTCGAACAGCTTCACGTTCCCATTAATTTGTTTGTAACTGCTGGGAAATAAATTGCAAAAAAACTTATAAAATGCTTTATCGTGACATTCCAATTTTCTTTATCTTTTAAATGAATCTCCATCGATCAGCGCAGGCACTGGATTGTACATTTTGGTGCCGTTGAAATTTGATTGATTTTTAAACGATAACGAGTCGAAGGGATGTTATAATATCCAGGCAAGTGAGAACATTTTTGATGGGGGTACGGTTTCGAGTAGAATCTTTGTCTACCAAAGATCATTTCTCTTCGGAAAGTGCCTTCATTATATCTTAAATAGAGAAAATTCCACTCATAAGATCTGAATTTATTTCAAGGGCAAACATTGATAAGGACAAGTTAGTATTCCAACTGACTGAAGTGGTATACGAACTGTCGAAACACTATTAAAGAAGAATCTGGAGATTACTAATGAACACCAGAAAATACTAAATATTTCCAGTGTCACTGTTTTCCGAGTTTGAAAGTCGTGGATTCTTGGAATTTTTTCCTGACGTTTCGCTGGCGTGAGTGGCTAGCCTCTTCAGAGGTTCAACCATCATGGCTTGCTATCCGATGACTAACTTTTAGGCTTCGTAAAGCACATTTATGCCTTGACAGGTAGTCAGTTGTATTGGTACCTGTATTTGTACCTGTACTTGTACCGGGAACATTACCAGTTCCTTTCTTGCTCTTTCAGTCTTGTTCCACTGGTTTGTTTGGTAGTTCCGATACATAACTTCTCACAAGTGCACGGTATACGATAGACCCCTGCTGCTGATAATGGGTCTCTTTTGTCTTTAGCCGAACTGAGGCTTTGTTGTATCTTCCTAGTGGGTTTGAAAACTGTTTCGATGTCGTGTTCATCCAATGGTTTTCCAATTCTTTCCGTGACCCTAGGAAAAAACGGTAGATGAGCGCGTGCAACCATCTGATTCTTTTTCGCTTTTTGAACAGTAGACAAAAGAGACTCATTATCAGCAGCAGGGGTCTCCCGTATACCGTGCCCTTGTGGGAAGGTATATATCGGAACCACCAAACGATGCATGGGGATAAGACTGAAAGAGCATAAAAGGAACTGCAGACTAGGTCAAGCGGACTAGTCAGCTGTGGCAGGATACGCACTTAGTGAAGGAGACCATATAATTTAGTTTGAAAACACAAAACTGATTGCCCCCAACCAGGAATACTATAGCCGACTGGTACGTGAAGCAATAGAGATCCACAAACACACGGAGAATTTCAACAGAAAAGAAGAAGCGGTGAACCTCAATCGAATATGGAACCCCGTTTTGGGGAATTCGAGAATAACGAAGAGAATGACAACAGATAGCAAGACTGTTAATGTTCCAGATACAAGTACAGGTACAAATACAGGTACTAATACAGGTACCAATACAACTGATTACCTGACAAGGCATAAATACGCTTTACGAAGCCTAAAAGTTAGTCATCGGATAGCAAGCCATGATGGTTGAACCTCTGAAGAAGCTAACTACTCGCGCCAGCGAAAAGTCAGGAAGAAATTCCAAAAATTCACGGCTTTCAAATTCAGAAAACAGTGACACTGAAAACCTCAGCCGCAAAAGTCTAAACCATTTTGACTAGATATTCCCGTTTACTCTAACGATTTTCTCAATTTGTTTTGACCCACGATTGTTTTATCGTGAGTATGAATGTTTAATACACACAAGAATCATATTTACTTTTGTGGAAAGGTAAGATTTGATAAATAACTGGCAAGATGTACTGTTGAAAAGACAAGATTTATTCTAACTGTACTGTTACAAGGTTTTGCCTGTGCGAAAGTAGCAATTCACATTTGATTTGAACCACTGGAGATTGAATCCATTTGGAAAAACGTTCTCAGGAAGTTTATTCCACACAAACGTAGTTCTCCAAATGAAAGAGTTCTTGAGCAATGAAATTTGAGGTGTGCTGTGTTGAACCACAAAACGATGAGCAGCCACAGTCTGTCGCGTATTTCTGACATGTACAGCTCTTGGTGGAATCGAATGTGCCAAGTCTCTTAAGCACTTCCCGTGAAAGTATTTATAGAAGAGAGACACATCTCCATTCTTTCTTCGATCTTCCAGACTATCAAGGTTGCAAGTTGTGTTCGCGTCTCCAGTCTGGTGGAAGTCTCTTTTCTGGATGGAATCCAGCAGCTTCAGGGTATGTTTAGAGGCGGAGCTCCATACATGAGAACAATTTTCCAAAACAGCATCAAAAGTTGCTGAGGTGTGTACAGTTTTCTGGTTTGGAATAGTTTTCCAAGATTTTGAGAAGCAGCCTTTGCAATTCCACCCACATGATTGTGCCAAGATATATCGGTGTCCATTTTAATCTCCGACAAACTTATCGAAGCAGAAAGCGGAATTGTCTGTCCTGACATTATTATATCCGGTTCGGAGACATTAATCTTTTTGAAGAAAACCGATGCCTGGGTTTTTGTAGCATTGAATTGAGCCTGGTTACTTTCACCCAAATTCGAAATCACTTCTAGATCCTTACTAAGATATGCAACCTCCTGCTGCCGATGAAGATGTGCATCAGCAGCCGACGCCCTGGAATCCTAATGGAATGACGAGACAAGTGTGTTGTCGTCAGTAAAGCCATATATTGATTTTTTCCAAAAAGTCGTTGATATACAATAAAAAGAGGATTGGAGAAAATATGGATCCCTGGGGAACATCAGCGTTGATGCTAAAAGTATTTGAGAGATATCCATCGACGGCCACTTGCAGGAATTTTTATTTTTCAGGAAGCTACACACGGTCAAAGGTCTTAGAAATATCCAGCGCAACAGCTCTTGATTCTCCATGTTCCTTGACTGCGTTATTCCAAATATGGGTGACATACGATAGAAGGTCGCCTGTTGATCTTTGTTTCCGACAACCGTATTGATGATCGCTCAAGATGTTAAAGCCTTTCGTATATATAGGAATATGGTGGTTTACGGCTTTCTCCATGATTTTTGATATCACTGATAGCAAAGCAACTGGCTTATAGTTATTTGGAAGATTTTTCTTTCCCTTTTTGGGAATAGGCTCAACGCGAGCAATCTTCCAACAAGAAGAAAAAACCCCTTTCTTGTGAGACAGGTTGAGAAGATACTGGTGCGAGTTCATTTGCATACTTTTTGAGTACGAAGACAGGCACTTCATCAGGACCAGACGCCAAACGCATCATCAGACCAGACGCCTTGAGCTGTTTCGAAATTCTCCTGACTAGACGTAGTCGAAACAGTGGTGAGAACAGTGGGTGGTGCCTCTCCCAGAAAATCGACTGTGGAGTGGGATGCAAATTGTTCAGCTAGATTTGCTTTTTCTAAGGCTGCTGTTGCAATTGAACCATCCGCTTGTGTTAGTGGTGGAATTGTGGATTTTGTAAAGTTTCGGTTAACAGCTTTAGCTCCCCCATCAGAAATATCTAGACCCGTTGGGATTTGCAAGCAGTTCATCCTTAATTCTCTGATTGTGAAGTTCTTTGTTTTCGTTTATTCTAAGTTTGCAGCTGTTGCGAGCATCAAGAAACCTAGTTCGATTTTTGGCACTGGGATTTTTGCGCAACTGCCGGTATGCGATATTTTTGGAGCGACAGCTTGCTCGCAATTTTTGTTGAATCAATGTTTGCCGTAAGAAGTTCGTTTCATTAAAAAAGGAATATATGCATCCATTGAAGATAACTTCCGTGACTTCAGAAGCACAATTCAATGGAACATTAAAGCTAGCCAGGGGAAAATTTGGAAACGATCTTGAAGAACCTCCCACTCAGCAGATCTGTAATGCCAAACTTTGCGCGGCTTAGATTGTTCTCTATAAAAAGTCTTCTCAGATCCGTTATATCAAAACATACAACTCAATTATATTCGACTCAATTATGTTCGCTTAGTGAACAGCTTCTTCAAAATTGTTTATTTCTCCGCAGTTCGAGGAAATAGACTATAGCACTACGACAATTAGCCCTTTTCTTTGTTTTTGGGCATATAACGCCTTGAGGTATCATCGGTTTTTCCACACAGATCCACATCAAATAAGTTATTTCAAAATCGTTGGAAGGAGCATCTCATTTTAAAGTATCAATAAACCATAAACCTCTTCCAGAAGTTATGGGTTGTCAATTCCGAATTGATGTGTACTCAATATTATGGAATGTCTGGGGCCGCACATCCAAGACGTGATACTAAAGTGATTGATTTATTTGGGGCAGCGCCATTTACCATTCACAAATCGCATAACCCCAGATGCACCATCACCGCAATGATGATATGGAAGTGTACTATTCGGAGGGGAAGATTCCCATATGTTGCTTGTACATTTTTGATGAGAAAATAACCCTCATGAATATTTCCGCGCTCATCACGATTGCAGCGGTTATTTCTGAAAAGAGTACATATATCTGGCCCTTTCAGAAATATTCAGTTCGTGGAATATTTTTGCTTTTATTAGCGTCTCAAAGATCTAAATTTCTGTAACAGATTGACCTATAATTTTGAAATTGCATGAATGTGATAAAAAATACTTTTATTAGTGATTTATTTAGTTCATCTGCTTGTCAATCCCAACGGGTATAAATCCTTCTGGTCGGTAGCTAAAGGTGTTAGTAAAAATTAAACAAAATTCACAGTTTCACCACTAACACAAGCGGATGGTGTAACGAATATTTCGTTACATTCATATATTCCCAATGTTATCTATAACACCAATAGTTCAATCTCTACAATTTCGCCTATCTTTATACTCCGTAACCGGTATTATAGTCACTGCTGCCGGTGTCTGATAGACGCAACTGAATCAGTTACGTCTGTCATTGAAATACCATTTCCATTGAAATTATCGTTTGATCAATGAAATACAGTTTCATTGATATTATCGTTCATTAGGGCGTTACTTTATGGAAATGTTCCTTACCGTGATTTCCTGGAAATTGTTTCTAGGAAATATTGACAACTTTTGACAAAATTCTGAATTTCTTATACCTATCCACTTTGAGAGTTTGTTACTGTAATGTGTACTTATCTGATGTCATTTATCTCTTCACAAGTCGAGTTTGATTCTCTTGCACATTGTCTTATCTTCACTTATCATTGTCTTATCTCAATATCATTTTGATTTTCTTATGCCTGATGATTTTGCTACTGCAATGTATGATTAGTGGATGGAGGTTTCTGCTGATAATCCAAACTTAGGCGGTTTGGATTATGCATTTCAATGCCTTTCCCTTTTTTTTGTTAGTAGGAGACCTGAGTGTGTTGGGTGCAAGCATGGCACAGAACGGTAACCTGAAATGTTTTATGTTTAGTTGGAGGTTTTCTTAAAGATTGTTAGGTAGGATCCATGGAAGGGTGAGGTTTGGGGGGTATTGTCAGGCTAACGTGGAGGTCGAAGCCGGTCAGCATGTGGAGCTCGCCAAAGGGCGGTTTGGTAATGCTACTGGGTCATCCTGAGCTCCATGGATTCATCGTGTCTGTGGATTTGATTGCAGTGCCACACATATGAATATCTGTGAATGTGTCAGGAATTATGGCTTAGCCATTTTAAGTTTGATGGAACTACATATCACCCCAATTGAAGTGAACAATTGGCTATCTTCTCTACTATTCGAAATAATTTCCCTTTTTTTGTTTCCACACGGGTTTCCTTGTAGGTTTTCTCTATTCCTAATGTACCGATGGATACGGTTGGCTATTTTTGAACTAGGAGACGAGTAGTATCAGGTGTATCTGCGGCGCAGCATTACCATCCAGCAGAAAAAAGATTCCCTGATCCTGGTTCAGGGATGAATTTCCATCCATGTCTTTGCTTTTGGCGGAGAATTTCATACTCCGTAACCGGTATTATAGTCACTGCTGCCGGTGACTGACAGACGCAGAAAAGAGGTATTTCACGGATATCTGAAATTTTACTCAGCGTAGATACTGGTTTTTTTACATCCATGATAAATGACGAAAATACCTTGAGGCGAATGACGAAAATACCTTGAGGAATAGGAGATTCTGTCGATTATAAATATTTCAATCACTCTAAATTTCCTCGATGACTGAAATAAGCCAGCATAAATTCAATTGAAAGTTATAACCTCCAATCACATGCAGCGTAATTATCACAAATCAAGTAAATAAAGGATTTTTAATACTGAGTAGCAAAATCCAGGAGAGACAAAAGATATACTCGAACCGATCTCATCAAATTTGCCATGAATAGATATTAAGATAGGTCAAACGTACCAAATATCAACCGTTCTAGCCAAACACTCGAAGGAGAAGAGCTCCCAATCGTTTCCGTCGAAAAACGAACCGATTCGGTTGCGTCTGTCAGACACCGGCAGCAGTGACTATATTACCAGTTACGGAGTATAAAGATGGTCGAAATTGTGGAGATTGAACTATTGGTGTTATAGATAACATTGAGGATATATGAATGTGACGAAATATTGGTTACACAGGTTCAATTGCAACAACAGCCATAAAAAAAGCAAATCTACTAGCTGAACAATTTACGTCTCACTCCACAGTCGATTTTTCGGGAAAGGTACCACCCACTATTCCCACACTAGAATCCACAATGGTAAAAGTAACAAAAACCCAGGCATCCGTTTTCTTTAAAAAGATGAATGTCTCTGAACCGGATATATTAATGTCAGGACAGACAATTCCGCTTTCTCTTTCGATAAAATTGTTGGGGGCTAAAATGGACAATCATGTCGCTGGAATTGCGAAGACTGCTTCTCAAAAGCTTGGAACACTATTCAGAACCAGGAAACTGTACACACCTCAACTAATTTTGATGCTTTATGAAGCTTAGATCAGACCTTCCTTAGAGTATTGTTCTCATGTAAGCACACCCTGGAGCTGCTAGATTCCATTCAGAAAAGAGCCATCCGCCTGATTGGAGACGCAAACACAACTTGCAATCTTGATAGCCTGGAACATTGAAGAAAGGTTGGAGATTTGTCTCTTTTCTATAGATATTTTCACGAGGTGTTCAAGTGACCTGGCACTATGCGAGACTTGGGGACAAGGGAAATTACGACCTCATCCTCGAGTCATGTAAGTACAAATCTAAGTGATTTTTGAAAATGGCTCCAAAGCAGGAGCCGAAGCGTCGAAACGATGAAAATCACAGACGCGGTTCAACCCTGACAACAGTATATCATAATATATACAGGGGTGCGCAATAGTCCGGAATAAAATTAATATCTTTTTAACCAGTATTTTGGAAAAAACGCTGAAACACTTCAATTGATTTCACGTTGTACGTTGTAGAAATAAAATTGAATCTTTTTTTCAACCCCTCAGCTGCAACCCTCCCAAACTTTTTTTTCAAATGCAAACCTATGTCGTGTATGAGCTCATTAAAAAGCTCGTAAAAATGGAATCTGACCATACCCTTAATTTTTTTTACTCCTGCGTTTACCACGAAATGAGAAAAAACTCTTTTAAAACCAAAAAAGTTAGAAATACCTACTCAGTGCTATCTACAGGTGAATCAACGTTGCAAAAAACAAATAAGTGGTGATGATGTACTCTATTGCTAAGGATCACCAGTACCTACTTTCTAAAAGTTTACAAATTTCAAGAACAGACCACCTGGCCAGGCACCACAACAAATTTTATTGATTTATGTGTAAAACTGATAACGTAATGTAGCATCAACATTCTGTGAAATTTATTTTTTCACCAAAAACTTACACATAAAATTAGTTCCATCCTAAGCAATTGTTGACCAGTGTACCTCAAAAAGAGAAAAAGGTTGTTGAATTTTTTGTACCAAATTTAATGCCCTGATAAGAACTATTGTCTTGACATAGTTTTAAAATTGTGGCATTTCTGGGTGAAATTAAAAATATGTATGTTTCGTTTATAAATTGTGTACCTTCAAAGTGTTCTTATTTAATTTGCTAAACAAAAATGGTATTGTCAGAGAGGCAGCGTTGTTGGGATGTGGGGATAGAATGCGGAGTCAAAGGGAGGTGTGTACTTTATTTAATGCAAAATATCCGGAAAATCACATTTCCCAGGCTACTGTGAAGGACTTGCCCAGAAGTGGCCGGCCACATGTTTTAGACGAAGATCAAAAATTGGACATTGCCGTATCTCTGCTGGAAGATCCATATTTGTCAACGGTTTCATTAGCCCAAAACAATTCTGCGTCTAGACGTACGATTGGGAGGTTTTTGAAAACAGAAAAATATCACCCATATAAGGTATGTCTTGTCCAAGAGCTC
>WOGR01005948.1:0-13430 GCA_015342045.1 Leptinotarsa lineolata | reverse complement strand
ATTGAGTCGATGATATTCCATAATTAAAATTCGAATTCCTTGCAGTATATCATTCCTCAAACTAAGCTGAAGCGAACAACAAACAACATGTTTGTCACTGCCCCACCTAGTGAACGAGGTACATTTTTTTAACACCATTGGATATAATCAAAAAAGAGATAAAATCATTTTGTTTGGGAAGCAACAAATTCTCATTTAAAATTGGTTTTTTTTCAATGAAGGTATCATGTATATTTTTTGTATTCAACACTTTTATTCCAAAACTACGTATTATGTTTGTAAATCATCAAACACTAAATTGAAATTTGTTATTTTTTTCCTTTTGTTTATTTAAAATATTCCATGAATGTATTATTACTACTATGTTATGTATTTCATCCCAAAATTGTATAGTTTGTATATATTTCTTATATTCAACACTTTCATACCAAAATTGTATACTGTGTCCTGTAATTGAGTCTAGTGCCTGTTTGGACAGTAAAGGTTTTTTTTTCAGTGATCAGTATCGTGTGATTTGTTACTATTGAAATACTTGTGGGAAACGGATTGGCAAATGGTCTCTTCAGGTGACCATAAGAGAAAGTTTTGAAGGTTGACAATAATATTCTGATTTCTTATTATTGTTACTCGAACGAATTTCAAAACTATCGATGAATTAGGAATCTTCAAATATTATGAAACTAAACTCAGAAGTGCCAACGCATGTCTAAAAAGAGCAGAGAAAAAGATGAATAATATTAAGTCTTGAATTAACCACCCTCCCGGAACAACAAACTTTTACATTACTATTAAATTACAAGAAAAATAGTACTTCGGAAACAATTACTTTTAGGAAGCACTCATTACAAGCTTCATCTTGTAATGTTATTCAAAACAATGCTGATGAAGTAATAAAAGGTGTCATATTCCGGAACTTCAAAATCCTCCACCGAGATTGATGTGAGTTAAATGTTATACCATAACTCTTTCTTACTTCATATTGTGTAGCGTTTTTATAAATGATATCTATTTCAATTCCATAACGAGTGTTTGGAGTACAAACTGATTGGAAACAAAGATTTTCATATAATTCAATGTTCATATGTTTTTAGTTATTTCGAAAGTACTTTTTCTTTCGTGTAATCCAATGTTCATGTGAAAGTAGTTGTTTGGAGGGCGCTTTTTTTCCAGTTTTTATCTGAAAGTTATTTCCATATATGATCTACACATCTTTGTGAAGAATTCATTCTGAACTTGAATGCTTTCTTCCTTCCTTAGTAATTTTTCACATTTTTTGTATAAAGATGGAGAAGTAGTAAGTACTGACCAAAGTTCTTTTTTTCAACAGTTTAACATAACTTTTTCATATATGAACCGATTCAAATGAATCTAACAATAAATATTAACCTGTTACTGAAATATATGAATGAGAACCATTCCTGAATCGGTTGAGCCAAGACAGACAGATACTTCACTAATTTGAACACCTTTTTGGTATCCATTTTTGTTGTAGCGAAACCTCAGATCGAATTTACTGAATAGAATTTTCTACTACACCAAAACCGACTCAGGACTGTCAATTTTTAATTTTTTATCAAAAAATACCCTAACCCAGTATAAGAAGTTGAAGAGGAGAAGTAAGTTTTGGCTTTGTTTACTTTTTACAAGACGCCTCCATAATATTAGTATTTATTTACCTAATAATCACTATGAAGACGAATCGGATATGTACTGTAGTTTTTATTGAATATTCATTAAAATTTCAAAAACAGGGTTCTATATTCATGAAAATTGGGTGGAACTCTAAGACTACAATAACTTTGACAACTTTATTCAAACCGAACTGCGTAAAATATCAATAACGCTCTTGTCACCCACAAGTCTACTTTGATTCCCGAAACTTATAAAAAGAGTATTTTCGTTTCCAGAGCTGCCAACACCTCCCTGTTTTAATTGAAAATTTTCAAGGTATTTAAAAAGTCTCCTGACTCGGCTAGGTATAGGTTGGGAAATTATCTCTTCAATCTGCTGTGATATTTCCATAGATTCTTCGCTTTCTTGTTGATTCATTTGATATAATCTGCGGTTCCATCTTGATATCGAAAGATTTCATTAAAATGTCAAGCGATAAATGATTACCTACATTTTCAGAACTCTCGGTATATCTCTTCCTAATCTGATTGACGTGTACTCTTTCTAGTGTATGAGGGTTCTCTAGTAATACTTCGTACATCACCTTTCCAATCTTATTAGTGATCTTCCAAAGTTTCCAGTCGAACACATTCTTGCGATAAACCTTACGATAAATGGTGTTCCAAACTTTGAATTTGGAATAATGGTTTCCATCATCATTGTGAAAGTATGGTTCTTGAGAAGAGGTAAAAGATCAAGGACTGTTCTGACTACCCATGAGGGTTTCAGCTAGCGATTTCCTGGTTGGTGTGAATCGATTTGGAGTTGTTCGATATGTTGAGAAGAATATTTGAATTTACTGACCTAATGGTTGTTCTTCCCTATTGATTTTCTTCAGAGCTCTCTTGAAGGTGTCAATGAATCGTTCAGCTTGTCCCTTCGATTGAGGGAAGTAGGGTGCTGTTTTTATGTGTAAAATACCATTTTTTTGCAGAAATATTTGAATTGTTTATTGGAGAATTGGGTTCCATTATTAGACACAAGTGTTTGTGAGTTTCCAAACCTTGCAAAAATATTCTTTCCATAGTTTTGATGTGAATTTTTCGTGCTGAATTCCTCTGGCCATTAAGTGTAGGCGTCTATAATGATGAAGAAATATTCTCCATCCAACGGACCGGCAAAGTCCATGTGAATTCGTTGCCACGGTTCCTGTGGCGTAGACCAGGATGAAGAAGAAATTTTTGGTGATAATTTTGCTGCCTCCGCACAGCTCGCACATTTTCGAACAAAATCTTGGATATCTGCGTCAATATTTTTCCAATAGACATAACTTTTTGCAATAGACTTCATCTTTTCTATTCCAGGATGACCTTTATGTAATTGATGCAGAATGCGTCTATGGAAATTTGTTGAAATAACGACACCTTCACCAAACATTAAACATCTGTCAACATCATTATATATCTACAATTCCTTATTAGAAATACACAGAAATGTCAACCAGTTACAAACCCAGTCAGATATCTATACATGAGCATAATACTAGGTATGCTAAGTTATTAAAAACTCCAAGGTATAGATTAACCAAATCTCAAAATAATTCTCTGAATATCAATCTGTATAATTGCTTGCTGGAGAATCAAATCACTATCTTTCTATCAGTTCAAAAAACGCACAAAAAATATATTCTTGAACACTGCTTTTACTCCACAGACGAGTTTCTCGTCACAGCTAAGCAACTGAGTCATGTACTCAACACATCGCTTCTCTGAAATGTTCCGTTCTGTTTATATTACATATTTATGCCTCACTTGAATATGTTTTTAACACTTTCAAAATATTATATGGTTTATTGTATTATTTCATCTATTGTATACAACATATTGTATCTATTTATATATTGACATGCCATAAATGTATTGATATATGTAACATGGTGAAAATATATCTCTGTCTATCAACAGATACATTTTCCCTTCTGTCAAAAAATGATTTGACTCTATCATCCATCTCAGACTTGCTTGGCCATTTATTATTTTCAATGAACCGGATGATATATTGGAGGTTCTTGCATACAGAGGTTTTCCTTTGAATCATCTTATGGGTAAGTGGGAGTGGATCGATTATGTATTCTTCATCTGGGACTCTATTGGCGTTGATGTCTTGACAATATATCAACATGTCCATAATCTTCGGTTTTTATGTATTCGATTTTGAAATTTTATGTTTTCAAAATGGGGGCATATCGCTTTAGACGGTTGGCTGTATAACCAAAAATTGCGAGTAATGGTTTATAGTAATGGTATATAATGTTACAGGGCGTCCATATATCATGCGATGAAACTTCTTTGCTGCAAATATAAGAGCTAGAGCTTCTTTCTCTATTCAACTATATTTCTGCTCAGTTTCCGTCAGAGACCTGAAAGCATGATAAATTGCTTTCATTGAACCATCTTCAAATTTATGGAAAATGCAGGCTACAATGCCACTCTGAGAATCATCTGCGGCTATCACAATAGGAAACTTGGATTGAAATCAGTCAGGAGAAGGTCTGATTGAAGTATGTCCTTGAATTTGTTGAATGATTGATTCCATTCCCATTTATGAGATGTTGATCTATTGGTTTTCGTATTTCATGCATATTTCGTTCGAATTCATCATAATAGTTCACTGCTCCGAGATATGGAAGTAGTGTAGGAATATCATGTGGTGGAGGCATATGAATTACTGATTCAATCCTGGTTGGATCGGGTTTTATACCATATTCATTAATGATTTTTCCTGAGTATTTGATTTCAGGAAAAAAAACTTGCCTTTCTGGATTTTGAGGTGGAATCCATAATCTCGAATCTTTTAGGAGCAACTTTTATTCTGAATGGAAGTCGATTGTATGTGAAAAGTATTTTATGCGTATTGATTGTCAGAAATTTTTGTGAACTTCAACTTGAAAAAATGCATCTGATAAGTCTATTACGCTGAATATTCTGGAATTTCCCAGTGACGAAAATATTTCTTCTGGAGTTGGAAGTGGAAACTGATGAGGTTGAAATGCATTGTACAATCCTGTTGATTAATCCCCACATACACGAATTTTTCCATCACATTTCTTCGTGACTACAATAGGTGCTGCCCATTCAGAGTGATCAACTGGAGTAATAATATTCAGCTCTTGAAGTCTATTTAACTCTTCTTCAACTAAATGTAATGATGCATATGCTACTGGTCGTTTTGGACGAAATACTGATTTGCTTCTTTCTGATACATGTAGTTCTATCTTTCCTTTTACATAAAATCCATGGTTGTCATTGAAAATATCAGGAAATTGTTCTTGAAGTTGTTGGACATCCTGTACCTTTTGCTTGGAAATGACAATGACATTTTTCAATCCGTTGCTTGAAGTTGTCCTACTATTTTCAGAATCTAGGTATGCTTTTTGCAGTTTTCATGATTTAAACAAAAACCGTTCGCTATAGCGTGGCGCATTTTTTGTTTTTCCAATCATCTTTTTACTCGTGCATTTCCAACTTGTTGTCTTTTTATTCCAAAAAGAAATTGATAACCTCGTTTTTATTTTGGTCCAAATTCAAACTTTGCTATCTACAAAACAATTCGTTCAAGCCAGTCTCAACTTACCTACATTGTAGATTAATGGAGTGACACCTATTAGAAAACAACTACTTTCCTGGCTAATACTACGAAAGGCCTTGGATTATATCCGACAGGTATCAGTGCAGGATTCTTCACGGAAGTTATTCCTGCATATGCTGTTGGAGATACAACTGCCGGAATCGATTTTCAATTACTGGAACACACTTGCGGTCGGTTACTTCATTCACAGGCTGATGACAAACATGTTATTTGTCGTTCGCTTCTGCCTAGTTCGATAAATGATACTCTGAAAGGAATTCAATTTTCAATTATAGAAAATCATCCAATTTATGTTGATGAATTGGATGACTACCTTGTACTCACGAGTGGCCAAACAGCCTGAAACCGGAATGCAAGTGTGTTCCAATAATTGAAAATTGATTCCGGCAGTTGAATCCCCAACAGCTGAAATAACTTTCGTAAAGAATCCTGCACTGGCACCTGTCGAATATAATTCAAAGCCCTTCGTGATATTAGCCAGAGGATTAGTTGTTTTCTAATAGATTTCAGTCCATCAACCTACAATGTAGGTAAGTTGAGACTGGTCTGAACGAATGATTCATTTAGATAATTTGATTTACAGCCAGTATTCAAGTATGCCCACTTACTTTACTTAATGTGAACCAAACTTTGTTCTCGATAATGACAAGTCGAAATGTTTATCTATAGTTACACAAGTTGTTTGAGTTTTGTAATAAAATCGATATTTTTCATTATGTTTTCAGAAAAAATCGGTAGTAGGCAAATATAAGTTTTATCATGGCGTTAGAAACCCTAGGGTCGACCCTGACTAAATAATATTATTCTACTGAAGATTTGAGTGAACCTCTTTGAATCCACATCTTGGGATATATTTTATAATAATAATGTCGTCTTTGATATCTACTAATACAACTAAGCAAAATTATATTGCTATGGTGTTAAGTCAGCCTTCATACCTCATGTACATAAGAAGGTACTTTAACTTTGATAATTTTATGAAACAAGTTTGCAGTATTATAACACTCTGCTTTCATGTTCTACCAACCAATATCTTTCAGTTTCTTTTCGAATTCTGAAAATAAACCGTATGCAGAAATTTTGAACGTATTTTTTTCTCGAACTAATTGGTCAATATGGCCCATTCAAGATGTCGTATAGTTGAATGTAGATGAGATCAAAGCTTTCTTTCATCGTTGAAGGTAGAACATATCGATTTCCATATTTAATTTTCAACGAATGACATGCACACCTGATAAGTTGGTTAACATTCCTTCGAATCCGTATCTTAAACTATTCGTAGGCTTTTATCTTGTGGAACCACCTCAAGTGTATCATATTCCACTACTATTTTTACATATTTGTAAACGGTATTTTCAGAAGCTTTCGATCCGAATATGATAACGTTGGATTCGTTATAATGTATCATCAGCCAATGATCAAAAGCCTTTTCTGAAAATATCCTGAGGTCTCTATTGGTTTGAGAACACGCATTATCCACCATGGCGACTTTAATTCAGTTTGTGTGTCATCTCCATACAAATATATAATACGCAAATCGAGACATTTACCAAGTTGTGATGTATAGATAATACACAAGAGAGGTCCCAAAATATAACCCTGTGGAACCCCGCATATTACATTGTGAACTGCTTTCATCTATCGTAGTCTTTTGTTGACAGTCAGCAAAATATGAGTTGATTAGTGTTATTGCATTTTTAGAGGGTGTTGTATTCAAGTATCAATAACATCAAATTGAAGTTGATAGTATCGAACGCTCTGCTGAAATCAAGAAGAACCAACACTTTATTATTGTTCGAATCACGTGCCCTGATAATATGTTTCACAAATTGAAATTCAGATTGATTTCTTGGAAGTATTTCAAAATAATTAATAAGTTCTTCCATCTAGGACTCGATAGCTCTCTCAAAAACTTTAAAAAAATTTGTAATAAACTGATGGCAAGTAGATCTTTGTAATCAAATTGATTCGTTTTTGAAAATACTTCATGTTAAAAATGTTCAAAAAACAAATATATCAAAGACTTCATGGAATTTTAAATCAAAGTCTGTCAAGATGTTGTCTCTGTAGAAAAATGAGTTCCACGGGCGGTTCATTGAAGAGAATAGAGTTTCTTTTTCAGTTTCATTTGAAGTTCATGGACACAGAAAAAATTTATTTTAACGATATTTTATATGCCTCTTACTGGTATTTATTACTCGCTAACATGTAAATATATTGGAAATTGAGAATTTGACGAACTCACGATATTGCTTTGTTTGTGGGGGAAGACAAGCTTAGTGGGAGAAATGTTTTCAAACTTGGAAAAAACCAGTAACTTATCAAAATTATCTAGGTAACAGACATATAATAGACACACACTTGCCACGGGGAGTTTCCGTAATACGATTCTGAATATTTTCGTTTCAAATGAGGTCATTCAGTTTCTAAACTTCCCAATGAGAACTGAAAGGATTTGGCAGAGGACTATAATTAATAGAATGATAATTTTGAAGGGCAAATTATTCATTGGAAAGTCATCAAAACTGGACCAAGAATTTGTTTCATGGTTACAAAACTAAATCACTTATGTTTGAAAGAAACGTTTGTAGTTTTTTTTATTGCAGTTCATTTATAGTGTACCTGTCGTAGCGGTTTCTGGAAATGTGTAAAGTCCGGGTTTTCACGTCTAACATTTTCTTCTTCAAAAACATGGATGAAGCTACAGATCAGTTTTTTATCTGATTTTAATATTACAGAAATGGTAAGACTTAGGTATCAGATTGTTTAAATTAATCAAAAGTTAAAAAGTGAACAGTTTTAGAAAATACTTGTTTTGGAAAACAACGTATCGCCTTTCTATCTCTTCATTAAAAAAATGTGTGAAACCAAATGAAAAAAGAAAACGAAGTTACCTCAATGTAAGCTCTTTACAGAAACGTGAAGATCATGCACAGAAATTGCTTTCGGATACAAACTGGAGAAACTAAGCTGAAGAAAAACTATTTGGAAGCAACTGCTTTCATATGAACATTGATTTACACAAAAATTATTTTTTCCCATTGAGTTTGTATTCCAAACATTTATTAGGAAATTGAAAAGATATTCTCATCTACAAGTTTTGAACTACCAGTCTGCTACGAATCTGCGTCACTGGGTAACGCAGATTCGAATTTCGATTGTTTTGAACGTCGCTGATAACTCACAAGTAAACCCAGAACACAACAATGACACCTTGGGAAAAAATAACAGTTCATATTCGAAGAAATCAATCACAAGGACATTTCCAATGCCCCTCATTTCTATAAAATCTAGTGCAATTGCATTTGATAGCATATGCCTCACACCTTCAAACAAATGCCTCTCGATAGTTTTGCAGTTCTGATATGCATTTTTCGGTATGTCCTTGAGCTCTCTCAGCAATTCGATTTGATCTCCTCAATCGTCACAAAACGCTGTTCTTTCATGGGCCTCTTCAGAATTGGGGACAAAAAAGTCGCAGAGAACCAAAATCTGGTGACTACGGTGGATGAGTCATGATGACGATGTTGTTTTTTGGTAAAAAATTCCAAACAAGCAATGGCAAGTGATCAGGTGCATTATCGTGGATGAGTCATGATGACGGTGTTGTTTTTGGTTGAAAATTACAAACAAGCAATGACGAGTGACTAGGTGCATTATCGTGATGCAACAGCCATGACTTGTTTTTCCACAATACTGGAAATTTTCGTCGTATTGCTTCTCGAAAGAGGCATATAACTTCCAGATAATTCTTTTTATTTATCGTACACCATGTGGCAAGAACCCATGATGTAATCGAAGAAATCAGTGAGCATAACTTCGCCATTAGATCAAACTTGGAGTGCTTATTTTGGTCTTGGCTCTCTTTTCGGACGATTGGACTTTGGTTTCGATGTCATAACTATATATCCATGATTCGTTTCTAGTCATGACCCTTTTAAGAAAATCTGAATCACCGTTAAAGTCATTCAACAATTCCTGAGCGATGATCATGCGACGGTTTCTTTGGTAAAAATTCAGCAATTTTGGAATGAACGTTGCTGCCACACGCTCTATGCCCAGAATTTACAGAAAAATTGTGTAACATGAGCCAACCGATATGCCGACATCCTGAGAAATTTATCTAATAGTGATTCGACGATTCTCCATAACAATTTTCTTCACTTTCTCAATATTTTCATCGGTTGTTGATGGGCTGGGGCGTCCAGGGCAAGCGTCGTCATTCACATCTTCTCGACCTTTTGTGAAAAGCTTTTACCACTTGCTAAACTTTTTCTGATTCAGAGTACAATCATCTTATGCCACTGTCAATATTTCGTACACTTAATTCCATTTTTATACACAATTCTATGCAAATTCTTCATTCAATTTTTTTTGTTAGCAAAAAATCGCCGAACACGCAAAAACACTTCTAACTTTTATGCCTCTCAACAACAAACTATGCATGCAAAACAGCTGAAACTGTGAACATATGTTCGAGATAAGTGTACCAATGTAAAAAATGAAAAAATCGCTTATTGAATGTACTTCCCCCACGAAATTTGATCATTCACCTTATTTTTTAAACAGTCACGTCAAATATGAGCAACGTACAAATGGATATTGACAGTATTTAACGTTACTCGGAGAATCACAGTTTTTTTTATCAACCCTAACAAAACGCTTACTCTATGTAAAGGCTCAGCTCAACAAGTTTCAGAAATCGAAAATAACTATAGATTGTACATTGACCATGAGAATGTGAAATGGGCGTCATCTGTTAAAAATATCGAAGTTAATTCTTATGCCCACTTCACATACTACAAACATATCAGTCATATTCACAGTAAATTTTTTTCCAAACTTGAATTCATTTACTATTTGAGACAAAAATTGAACGAAAGCACTGAATTTTTTTGAATCTGCCCGAATATTGATTATCTACTGTGATGCTGTGTGTTATCATTATTCACCATAGTTCAATGGAGATAATCTGAAACGTATAGAAAATGCCTGTAAGCAAAAGTGATCCTCCTCCTCATAGTTTTAGAAGTAACATATTTTCACCTCAAATTGTTATTGTAATTACATTTTTATTATTTTTTTCCTGTTCTCTTTTCACCATCGTATCATACCATAACTCAATCAGGACACTATTTTTGTGTATTATTATTCTTCAACAAGGTGAAAGTTAGCGTCTCATGATAATCTTGATCTTTCGTGTTCTCATTCTATCATTATGTTGCTTTGTTTTTATGTATGTAATCACATGATCACGATCACAATAAAATCTATCATTATTATTCTTCCTAATGTTGAGCTGATCTGGCCCTGTTCTCGAAGGGCGCGCCAGCATTATCAACGAATGACCACTACTCACACCTTGAGGTGAGTGATTATTGGGTCCGATAGTGATGTGCCCTAAGCAGACGAAGTGACTCAAAAATGACAGCCCTTTGCATTTGTTCGGGTAAGATTTCTGTCTTAGTGCGGCAAGCCGGCAAGATCTTGAGATTCGAGAGTATAGAGGGCATCATTTTACAAAGGACTTCAATAATCTTCTTTTTGGATGATATTCGTCTGGCCGGAAGCTGAAAATTCCATGAGAATATCGTCTCGTCGAAAGCTGAAAACTTCACGGCGAATATCGTCTTGCTCTGATGGTTTATATGAGCCTAAGGGTGGAAAATGAATAGTTGTAATCAATTTGGCACATCTCATTCCCTACAATGGATTCAGTATCCCCCGAGGCGTCGAGCAACACCAGTGTCTCGTCATTACCCTAAAAGTGATGTAGGTGGTAATGAAGCACTCTTTGGAGCACATTATATCGATGGCTTCAGGTTGAAACTTCATATGCTGAGTATGCTAACAGCAAGTCGATTAAGGTATCAGGCGCCTTGCTGCAGGCCCTGCACACGCGAGTGTGATAGACTAAAGTGATATAACCCTGAGGTTCCGACCTCAGGCCATTCAACCTAAAGAAAACGAAGGTCGGGTGCTTCAATAACCCGAGGTCTTCAATGTTGATAAAGGAGACCCTGTGTATTGGTTTATCCTTGAATTGTCACAGGAGTGATGTAATCTCTGCGGCTAGGTGACAGGTTTGTGATGACCTCGTTGAGTGTTGAAAACTGAACTGAATTCATCAACCGCTCTGGCAGCTGTTCTGAGGAGAAATTCTCTAATTCTTGCCCTCTCATGGTCGCGGGCCTGCAGAGAAGGGGATCCGAACTCCTGATGATCTAACAGTACAGTACCATTCTGTCATGTTGACACTCCGAACTCAGAAGTCTCTCGTTCCCTTCCAGTCCACTTCACGCCGCCGAGATAATTCCTCATTGCTGTTTTCTCTTGTGAGTGACATTGTTATACCCCAAAGTAGGTATACGTCTCTCTAGCATCCAGATGGCGCAGCTTGCTTTTATCTACGAGCTGCACATTCTCCCCGTAATCGTTCTCTTTTGAGATGGACCGTTGAAAATTTGTCTGTCTCCAATTTTAGAACGATAACATGCGATTACTTTTCTACCATCCTCAAGGACTGATGAAGATCATTTTCTCCAGAGGCATAGAGTTGAAGATCACTTATATAAAACAGATGAGTGACCTTAGCCTCCCATTTCCGGTGATACCACGGTTATATCCTCGAACATTTATGAGCGCAAAGGATAATGGCAATAGTGAGATACATAATAGAAGGGGACTGAAGAAATTGATACCTCCCTTCTGAAAGTGACTCAGTCTGTTTGGGCTCTAGCCTGACCGGATGAAGCGAGTCCACCAGAGTGGAAAAAGTTATCCAAGGCATTCTGTCAGGTACCACAAGGTATCTGAGCAAATGCAAGATGAGTTCATGCGACGTGATATCAAATGCCTTGGTGTAATCGATCCAGGCCATAGGATTTTACGCGAATACTATGTCGAGTATATATCTATTAGCGAGTTCTCTTCACATCCAGCAAATTCTTTTTTCGATTCTTTCTACTCACAGAAAACGCTATCCTCCAAACATATTATGTTTTTTTCTTTTATGATGAGCACTTGAAAAGTGAAATGTATTTAAATTCCATATTCAATCAGTTTGATGGCTACTCAGATGAATTGCCACTGAACGTCCGCCGTGAAATACAATACTTTCAACAAGACGGCATCCCTCCCCGAAATACAGGAATATCAGGGAACATACAGATGCAATATTCCCAACAAAATGGATACGAAACAATAGACCAATTGCCTAGCCACCTCGAACCCCAAAACTCAGTCCTTCAGATTTTTGTCTGGTCATTCACAAAATAAACGGAATTTGCTCCTTGTGATAAAATTCATTTTCAGCTTTCTAAAACAGATGGCCACAAAATTTCTATGGCTGGTATTGAATCAAATAAGTGGATTACGAGGTGTAATTTTGACATGAGTAGATTCAACCCATTCCTGACATGAAGTGGTAATGTTATGAATGATTTGACTGCTACATTTTGTAATGTTATTCAGATTTGCGCTGGAGAGGCAATAAGACAAGTGTCTCATTTCGAAACATCGATGCCCCCTATTGAGGATGACAGTGTTCCATGTAAGTGAAATTTTATTTCTTTCATCTACTATATTCTGTAGCAATTCTGTGAATGATGTCTGATTCAATTCCATAATAATTGCTTTGTAGGAAAACGTGCTTTTTGTTTGGGAAATAAAGTTTTGGGCTTTCTACTACTCCATCTTGATACAAAAAATTAATCTCTCCCAATAAAATATAACCCCTTCAATTTAAACAGTGTCTTTTGTATTTTCAATGTTTATTGAAAATCGGCAACATAAACAACAAAGTTGTTTATTTTGGCGAGATCCATCACATACTCAGTTTTTGTAATGTTCTCAGCAACTTCACTCAGCGCCCTAGCAACTAAGTAATATGCATCGATATAGAAAATTGTAAATATCTCGAAAACGATCACCTCCAGGGCTGTTGAAAGTGTACCTTTTTTACTTGGAAAAGGTGTGGGAATTAGGTTTCTTCATGAAAAGTACCAAAAGTTTACTGTCAAAAAAGTTAGGGCAATTTGAAATAAATAATGACAGCGTACGCAACGCCCTCTAGATACTCTAGATGTTACATGAAAATTAATACGAAATTATGATTTTCCACGTCAAAAAAATCCCAGGTACCGAATTTCGTGCAAATAACTTATTTTTTG
>WOGR01005946.1:0-13431 GCA_015342045.1 Leptinotarsa lineolata | reverse complement strand
GAACGTAATTCACCCTGTATATTAGATTATTATTTTAAAATACGATAAATTAACATCAAAAATCGACGTGTAAGTGATTAGAATTCAAGATAAGGTATATATTCACAAGATTAACATATTTGAATATATTGTAAAGAATAACGTAGTCAGTATACACGTATACAGTATTTAAATTCAATTGTACAGTTTCAAGCACATTTTTTTAAATCGAATTGTCTAACATTTACATGCATATTTTTATACTACGAGATTTTCTATGACATAAATTTAATTAGAATTCAATAAATCAGCTTCTTCACTGAAAACATTGCTACAGTCACATTTTTAACACGCTTATATGTTTGTAACCAACTCCTTTGGACTCGATTTTGATTAACTTTAAACGAACATACTATTTTGAACTTTGTACGCTTATCAAGAATCAGTGACAATACAATAATTTCATAAGTTTATCTCATTATCCTGATCAGTATCACCATGACTTGCTCTCACGCAGTCTCTGTGCGGGAGCAAGTGAGACAACCACACTGTGTGTGAATGCTGTATACGTATATATTTTATATTAAAACAAATGGTCTTGAAATAGCAAGCCAAACTATAAAGTAGAAAATAAATAAGAGTTTGAAAAACTAAAAAACACGCTTCAATAGCAACGCAAACTAAAAAAGAATTCGAAACTAATTCAAGATTATGTTCGATAAGTCAGATACCTTGATGTAACTACTGACTTTTAATAAGTCTGAAATCGGAATAAATCTATTTACTTGTAAAAAGGCGTGGGGTACCAGTCTGGCAAACAGTTCCCCACGCTTTTTTACAGATTTTAAACAGATTTATTTTGATTCCAGACTCATCAAGTCATTAGTTACATCTAGCCATAGGTTGAACACAATCTTAAATTAGTTTAGAATCATTTTTTCGTTTGTGTTGCTATTAAAGCGTGTTTTTTTTTAGTTTTTGAAACTATTATTTAGATTAAATCCCCTTCAAATTATATCTTTGATATTTAGAAAATGAACTATTTTCGCATGTTTTTTGCAATCTCCATGTTTCATGGATTTGAATTTTTTCATCAATGTGACTTGAAAACTAGAATTTTTCAAGTATTTTTCGTTGTTTTGCAATTTCTGAAAATATTTGCAATTGTAATGTATATTTTTTCTTACACCATCAAAAAAGAGATTTCAACGAACAAGAAGCATACCGATTTGAAAAACAGATATTTCGACGTGAGAATTTTTCGATAATAATCAAAATAAGGGGAAAACATGAATATTTCAAATCCAATAATTCAGTTTTCACCAACTTTGGTATAAAAAATCTAGAAGATGAAAATAAAACACAAAAAATCTGTTATTCGAATTTTTCGCATAAATTAAGAGATTACGTGAAAAAAGTGTAGATACAAAAGTTATAGATCTCTTTATTACCTACAACTTTGCTTTCCAACTTTTTCCCATAGAACTTGTATTTTTGCCGGAAATCGCGATAAAACGTTTTTTACACCTAAAAACTCACCCCCTTCCACTTCTCGAGCTCAGATAGCCTGTAAATTATTTTTCCTTCCATTTTTTGTCATATTTTCTTTGTTCTCCAATGGTGTTTTCCTATTAATGACATCAGTACTGTTCATACTTAAATCACCACAGATAGACAAATACCTACTTGGCATTTGTGTGTAAGTAATTATAAGGCCTGCTCTTATATTTCAATGATCAAATCTAGTCTATAATTGCAACAAACTGCTTGTCTTATTGTTGGAGTTGTCAACTAAAGTTATACCACTTTGTTTTAACATCTGACATAATTATATAGTTTTAATATTTCCAATTGACATTGTAACTGGACCTGGACGATGAACCTTCGCATTATCCAAAAACGTTGAGTCAATTGTGGTGTGAAAAAATGTATACGACACCATGGTTCTGACGACTGTCAGAACCAGTGTAGATAAAGAACTAGAACAGGCCTATTGACTGTCTCATAACGTTCTCAGACATTCAAAAATATTTATTTCAATCCAGGATGCATGAAAACTCTGGTGTTTTTACCGATTCGCTTTTGTTATGTCAAAAACTCGACGCGAGAAATGAGATTGACCCAACTTTATATTACACATGATAGATGGCGCAAGAATGAAAATCTATCGCACGTACTTTGTTCAGATATTTAATTTACGGACTATAATACTATCAACTTACTCTAAAATATAAATATTGAAAATGTGCCAATTTAACTTTGTCAAGACTTGAGTACTTAGTAATGATAGGATTGAAATGCTGATACTTTTTGGATCTCTAACTTAACCCGTATCGTAATAGTGAATAGGTTTTGACAAAATGTTCTACATTCAACATGAGGAATGAGTGTACCAAATAGCATGTTGGTATACTATGAATCAGTTTGTTATGAAAAGGTTTCATGTATACTCATTCACAAAATATACATATTAAATTTTCATTCAATTAACAACCCCCTTAGGGGTTTTCAAAAATTGCCGTAGCGCACGGTATTTCACGTGCACGTGGCGGGGTATTGGTTAAAGTTTTCAACTAGCAATAATCGCACCTCGGATAAACCTCATCGGTTACGATATCGCCTCTGCGCAAAGCTAACGTTAACAGTTCCCAGCTGGATAGGGAAACATACTTGTCCTCTAATCGCGAGCCAAGCGTAAGTGCTGCCATCGATTCGAAATTCGAGGAACTGCGTCAAATTGTATTCACGCCAACGAGTAGGCATAGTCGGAGAGTAGGAAGGGGTAATAAGGTGATATAATTTCTATTATAGGGGTAAATAATTTTCTAGTATTGTTTAATGAATTGTGTGAATGGATAAAGGCGCAGCTATGCTTGTACAAAGTTTGCAAAATTTTTACGAATAAAAAGGCTATCACAAAAGCCGAAAAGAATTAGAAATATTCAGATCGATATTTCACCTCACCAGGCAGATTATGCTGATCTCAACAAATGAAATTATGAAAAATAATAATGATGAATTGTATTTATTCATTGGAAAGAAGTGTAGCAAAATGCTAATCTTGCTTGTAACCACGTTACATTCCATTATTATCAGGACCAAAATTCAAAAATATAAAAGTTGATGTTTAGACGATTGTTGACTGAGCATAACTTGATGTCAGTTGGACGAATTGTTGTTAATGGTGGGCCGAGTTTGGTAATGTTCTCAAATATTTTATAACCTTCACCTCCTGCAGAAAAGCTGAATCAAACAAACCTCTTTTATATTTTACACTTGCCTACAAACCGTATTCATTCAATATGTGTGAACAAAACAAACCAATTTTTGAGTTGTGATTATTTATAATGTAAAGAAAATGACAGCTAACAGAAAGCAAACTATACGCATGAAAATGTGCCGTATGAGTAAAACTAGACAAAATGCGAATGTTCGGATAAGCGTGTACGGAACTTTAATTCGTTCAGATCATAAGGCGAATTTCCATTAAACGGACAAAAACAGCAACTGTGTCGATTTCGACAAAACAAAAACTTGAGTTGTCAAAATGAGAATTATTTTGAGCAATTTGTGTTGCGGGCGACTGTTTTTGTCAAAAACGAAATGTCCCGTCGGCAGGGGAAAAATCAAAAGGTTTCGGTGTTTTGTCTGTGTTTTTGTAAACAGAGTTCGCTCCGTGGCAACGATCGGCGACAACAACAAGCAACTATTCATATATAACATATTTGTAATTTGTATTATTCTCTTTGAAAACTGTTGGTCGCAGTACATTTTAACAAGTTCTCAAATTCGTGATTAGACATTCTTAGAAAATTACGACTCCTCCTAAACGGCTGGACCGATTTGAATGAATTTTTTTGATATCATGCAGTATACAAACTGGTAATGATAATTTATGTTTTATTTACGTAACAACCCCCTTGGGGGTTTCCAAAAATTGCCTTAGAGCACGGTATTTCACGTGCACTTGGCGGGGTATTGGTTAAAGTTTTCAACTAGCAATAATCGCACCTCGGATTAACCTCATTAGTTACGATATCGCCTCTGCGCAAAGCTAACTAGTTAAAATTCGCACCTGGATAGGGAAACATACCTGTCCTGGAATCGCGAGCTGGGCGTATGTGCTGCCATCGCACGGTGATAATTCGAGATCCACCCCAAAAACTTACGCACCCCACAAAATGATATACCAGTTCCACAACAAGTAACGTTTCTTTGAAGTGCAACAACTGTTATCTATCATTTCTCACAACCAACCCTTTTCTAACCTGCCTCAAAACTTTATTAAATTATGTATTTGTGATAAACTGAAAGGGATATATTTTTAAGAGAGATTAAGTTTTGGGACATGATGGTTTTGGCTTTTTACATTTTTTTGTATGAAGATGGAGAAAACCCTTTTTTCCCAAAAATATTTGTGGTATACCTGAAATATTAATTTCTAGAATCACAAAAGTATTCTAAAAAAGCGTACATATCTGCATATTCAACACTTTCTAATGAAAGGGTTATTGGGTTCGTTTCAGAACTGTTAATATCATACTTGTGAAACATTTTGTGGATTTATTTTTGTGAAATTATTATAAAATAATATATACTTTTATACTTTTTTCAAAAGTATATTCAAACAGCATCTGTTCAACCTTCAGAATGAGTAGGTTCGCGGCGAGAATCCTGAAAATATATCTATATATGTAAATTAACTTCTCATTTCTTTTTTCCTTTCTTCGCATAAAGTCCTTATATAATATTTAAAAATATTTTTTTACATTCTCGGCATTGGTGGAAGATCAGACGCGAATGCAAATTCGCGATCTGGATCTGAACCAAGAGCCATTTGCACATCAAATAAAAAGTATGTTTTTTTTAATTTCTATCTTGTAAAATTTTTTTTGATGAGCAATAAATTTATTATTATTATTATAAATGCGAAAGTCACTCACATATGAAAATTACCTTTTCATCACCGTTTCTCCGTACCGCTATATTTTCGGAAGCTGAAATTTTGTATGTGGGTTCGTTTCATGTTGTAGAGGTACGATAAGAAAGTACTTTCAAATGTTACAACTGGGCGCCCCCTCTGGGGGTGGTAAAGGGGGCTCGTTACAGAGGCTGAAATTTGTATGCAGGTTCGTTATGGCTGTAACGCGCATAATTCTCACGCGGGAAAGGAATATTCATTAGATTCATTCAATGCTATTTGTCTTTATATTTTCTCTTTGTATGTCAGTATTACACTAATTTCAATGAAGAAAGTAAGTACCCATTCTTTACTGCAAAAATTCCTAAACAACTTTCAGAGGACTAAATCTGGATATATTGGAGGAATGTTTAATATTTGTTAAAATACAACCCCCTTAGGGGTTTCCAAAAATTGCCTTAGCGCACGGTATTTCACGTGCACGTGGCGGGGTATTGGTTAAAGTTTTCAACTAGCAATAATCGCACCTCGGATAAACCTCATCGGTTACGATATCGCCTCTGCGCAAAGCTAACAATAACAGTTACTAGCTGGATAGGGAAACATACTCGTCCTCGAATCGCGGGCTAAGCGTAAGTGCTGCCATCGATTTGAAATTCGAGGAACTGCGTCAAATTGTATTCACGCCAACGGGTAGACATAGCCGGAGAGTAGGAAGGGGCAATAAGGTGATATAATTTCTATTATAGGGAGTAAATAATTTTCTAGTATTGTTTAATGAATCGTATAAATGGGTAAAGGCGCTATGCTTGTACAAAGTTTGCAAAATTTTTGCGAATAAAAAGGCTAATCACAAAGGCCGAAAAGAAGTTAAAATATTTGAACATTTATTGCAAATCGGAAAAATCAAAATCACAGAACATATGTAATAACATTATCTTTTATTCACATCGGTATTCAACCTCACCAGGGAGATTATGATGCTGATCTTAACAAATAAAATAATGAATAATAATAATGAATTGTATTTATTCATCGGAAAGAAGTGTAGCAAAATGCTATTCTTGCTTTTAAACACGTTACATTCCATTATTGTCAAGACCAAAATTCAAAAATATATTTTCTGAGGCTGAAATTTTGTATGTAGGTTCGTTTCATGTTGTAGATGTGCAATATTTCAACTGAGGCGGCCCCACTGGGAATAAAAGGGGCGCGTTCACATATGAAAATTACCTATTCATCATTGTTTCTCCATACTACTGTATTTTCAGAGACTGAAATTTTGTATGCAGGATTGTTATGGCTGAAACGCGCGTAATTCTCATGTGGGAAAGGAATATTCATCAGATTCATTCTACGCTATTTGTCTTTATATTTTCTTTTTATAGGTAATACACCAATTTCGATGAAGAAAGTACTTATTTTTCACTGCAAACATCTCCCGATAGAGGATCCAATTACGGGCTGTAGTCTAGGCGTAAAAGTATCCTCAAAATACCTACCTTAATAGGTATATCGGGCGGCTATCGCTTTCAGGTAAATAACATGTGATATAATGAAAGGTTAGTTGTTAGAATAAATGCATGTATCTAAAGATATTTGTGTTTTCATCTGATTGTTATTCAATGACATGTATCTTGAAAGAGTTGTGCCAATAATAACTGTTGAAATGAATTTTTGACAAAGAAACCATGTGGAAGGTAGGAAGGTATCCGAGTCCACAATACCTAAACGATTATGGAATTTTCTAATTGGTCGCTTCCACCTTACCTGACCTTGCAGCCAGTTCATCTTCGTCCCTAACTACAAAGTTAACGTTAAATGAAAAATGTCATCCCAGCCATAATCAATAATTTGGTATTCCTTCGAGATGAATATACATATGCCTTAATGTAACAATTTTTCACCTATTGGATATCTTCTGATATACTATATAGGCATTACTACTAGTGTATTTGGTATCCTCTTTGAAAAAGACTACATATTGTTTGGAATTTAAATAATGGGCCAGAAGTCACCTCAAGAAAATATTGTTTTCGTTGAGGTATTATTTTGTTGCCAAACCAATTTTATGAGTATTAGCATAGCAACTTTCTACATTTGTATAGATTGTATACATAATATACTTTAATTAATACAAATAAAAATAAGAGCCATAACGCCGATTCTGAAACTATCTATAGAGAAACAACTCATATTACTTCAAAAATGAATACTGTAAACAATAAATTCACTGTGCTACAAAATATTATCATGAAAAATATTACGCTGCTGAATTTGCAACATAAATAAAGAAACTGTTGCAACTGGTGTACCTAGTATGGAGCTTGCAAAGATTACCCAAGAGAAGTATTCAATCGACATTCTAAAAATACGATCAGGTTTGTAGATAAATAAATAACACTCGGCTTATATTATCCATAAGAGGGTTGGCAATTGTTAAACTATTCTCGTTCAAAAAACTACTTTTATTCTCTTTAATTTTTTTTAGGGGAAGTTCTTTCCATTTGACCAATGTAAATTTCAGGACATACAGTTTTAGGGAATGTTGGTGCGAGACCCCGGGTGGTTTCAATACTTTTCTAATAATTGAGCTTGTTGCTAGAATAGAAAACTACTTATACAGATATACAAAGGTAAACGGTGTATATACAAAGGTAAAGGATCTTTATACTATGGTAAAAGTAACTGTTGAGTATTATGATACATTTATATTGCACTTCGATTCACAAGTATTCTATGCCTATGCTGTGTTGGCAACACTGTCTAGAAGGTAGAGAAGTAGAAGTTGATGGCGTTGCTCTGTTGTATGTACTGGTCGAAAAGACATCTAAGTTGTAAATTAGAAACAAGTGTTGTAACCGAAGATACAATAAAGTCTATTCAGTTGTCATCTGATTAATGATTCCACATATTAACAGTAACAGAGAATATTCCATGACAATAATCAATGATGAACCAAAGCTGAACTTAAGTTTCAGTTCGAACTATCACACCTAGATGTCGACCACTCTCTGGTCTCCTGATTATTATTTCCAGCATTTATTTAGAAATTTTCAGATTGTACAAGAATTTCTCATTTAACAAGAATGAAATAATTAAGAACTTTTTTCAATGTCATTGTGAAGTCATATCTTCATTGCTTCATTTTTGTCTCGCCATCTATTCAACGAAAGTGAGAGCTTTTCATAATTTAAAAATAGTGAAAACATATTTCTGCGTATCGGAAAGCTCAAAACAGTTGTCACCAAGATAGTAGCTTCGTTTCAAGAGAAATGAATATTTGACGCTATTTTTTGAAGAGTTTCACACAACATGACATTAAGAATATTAAATAGATATCAATACCTTGAAGCGCCATCTCTCTATCGAGAGCCAAACCTCCACCTCAGAGTTTAGTTCTCTTCGAACTTCCGAAATTCTTAATAGTGGCAAGAGGATTATTGACTCTCCTTTTCCTTATATTTTTCTCAGCGAGTAAGAGAAAAATAATTTTCAATGAAATTTTAGATATCATCTTTGGACAATTGTCACAACACCAGAATGCATTGCAGGGGCCACAGTAGGTGAAAAAATCACAATATGAAATTCCCGATAGATATTCTGAAAAAATTTTAAAACTCACCTTCGATGTAGATGAGGGCATCCAACCTTTGTATAGATAGAGAATGCAATCCACTTTCTAAATCCTCTGAATGACTGAGGAATCTTCCAGCACCGATCGACCACAATTCCCTGTCTCTGTCCCTCATACTACCCCTGAAACAAAGGTTCACTGGTAAATTTTTTTATCGGGTGGAAAAGAATCACTTCTTTTTCATTTTCGATGTAAATCATTTGCAAGCTAAATAAAACCTGTTCTATCAAGAAACTTCAAAAAAATGAATAACAATAATTGCAGTAAGTTCGTTTGATCATCTGACTTTCAAAAGGCTTTCGAATTTGTTCAAATTATTTCATCAGAAGGTATTACAGGGAACTACAAGTTTAATTGCAAAGGGACAGTGAAATTTGTTATATTGAGTTGGCCAAATATGTACTGACACTCGGACGTCAAATTCATAAAAATTTAGCGAGAATGTAGCAGCTTCGCGACAAAAAAAACGATGACGCTATTGTTTGAAGAAATTCAACGCGACATGAAGAATATTAAATAGTTGTCATACATTAAAGCGCCATCTCTTTATCCAGAGTGAAACAAAAACATTTCACATAATTTGGTCACGTCTTTGTATATAATAGTCTATATACAAAGGTCACGTGTTACCTGGTAAACTTTTTTTCTGAAAATCTCATAATAAAGTTATCCATGATAATAATTACACAATTTTCACAAACATTTGAATTTCTAGACGGATTTTCCTAACACAGTATCGTCCTCGGTAGTGTTAATTTTCAGTTCAATCATAATTTGATAATAAGGTTTATCATACATATGGTTCACTGCAGCACTGCTCATATTTTGTTTGATAGATAATCGATACAGCAGACGAAATTGTGTGTTTAGACATTAGTGTGACTTGTTCTGTATAATTCTCTTGGATAAAACTCAAGACTTTTGTTATTTTAGCATTAATTTCTATTTAGTTCACCGGAACATAAAATATCTGCAGGATTTTAAGATGCGAAAATATCTACTTTTTCTATACACAAATGTTCTGATACGAATCATTTAAAAATTTCGCAACACTACCTACTCTATGAGATATGAAGACGTTCAGACCTTTCAAACATAATACATTTTCAATGAAAATCAAATAATTTCATTTAGATGGGTATCAAAAAGTTTTAATATTTTAGCAAAAATAGGATCAACTCCAGAAATTGAATTTAGAATATTTTGTTTATTTGAGTGAACCGGTTTTTGTTTGTTTCTCATACGCATTCCCAGAGTTTTCTATTGAATTATAATTTATCTATATTAATATAAATGTAAAAGTTTGCGAGGATGGATGTATTGTATGTTTGTAGTTCTTTCACGACTAAACGACTGAACAGATTTAGATGAAACTTTACATAAATACAGCTTATACATCAGAATAACATATAGGCTACAATTTACAAAGGTTTTTGTGTTATTTTGGTCATGATATAACGATAAGTATTAAATAAGTCGGAAAAATTCTTGCTCCCTGAGAGCTATCTTGGTGTGCGCTGCATATACCGTTGGAGTTACATGAAGATAACGTACCGTAAGATTGTTTATCTTAAAGTTCGAAATAAAAGTCCGCGAAAGCATATATCCAGCTCTTATATGATAGCCACTATACCTTGAATCAACTACTTCGATGTATATTACATTATAATGGACTTTCTCTTAGCACTTTGAAATTTTTCGATTCATATCTTTTACATAGACAACAAATTGTCTGAGAGGAAAACCACGTATCAGATTTCAAGAAAATTTCTTCAGGTGTTCCACAGGGTTCAATCCTTGGACCTATCCTCTACATAATTTACACCTCCCATTTGACAACCTGTTTAAAAAAACTCAAATATCATATGTATGCCGATGACACACAGTTGTATTATTCTCTCACCCCTGATTCTGTACAACATAGCGAAAATATCATTAATGAGGATTTGAATCAATTTGTTTTGTTAATATATCGAAGAAACATGCCCTGGAAGTTAATAATTCCAAATGCTCGGTAATTGTATTTGGAAGGAAAGTCACAAGGTCGAAACTCAGCGACCTGAACATAAAAATTTGTTACTGTATTTTAAAAGTACAAATATAACTTACTAGCTGTTGCATGCGGCTACGCCCGCGTAGAATTTGGTTTGTCACATTAAGTGTCGTGACTGACCATTTTAAACAAATAGTTAGGTACAATATTTTTTTATTAACCCAAAACTTCAGGTTTCCAACTTCAAAACTGACGAAATTCAGTATAATCTTTGAACCAATATTTTTCCCACTTGGTTGGTGGAAATTCCTGAATCCCTTTCTTGATGCTTATTTACGCTATACAAAGAACCTACCTGCATATTTCAAGATTCTAGGTTCAGTAGCTTCAGCTGTACGTTGATATAAGAGCATCAGTCAATCAATAGATACCCACTTATACAATAGTAGCTGTTCCTCACTGTTTTACCCGCGTTACCGTGGGAACCTACCCTATGTGTTACTCCAGGTCATGATCTATCTATATACCAACTTACATTTGAATCCGTTGAGCTGTTTAGGCGTGAAAAAAGTAAAAAACGTAAATATATACATTACACTCATCCATTCTCACAAATTTTACGCATTTATAATATTACTCAATGTGACAAATCAAATTCTACCCGGGCGAAGCCGCGGGCAACATCTAGTGAGTAAATAGATCATTTCTTTTAACCTGAAGGTGGATTGCCCATCTAGTCTTTTACTCTAAGCTTCGACTCATCCAAAGAAACAAACTTAAACGTTCATAGGCTTTCGAATTATCGAATGATGGACATCATTTTCCAGGAATTCTCGTCATAGTTCCTTTCGTGTACACGGCAAGTATATTTGCAGTAGCAATTTGGTTCTTCCCCGACAGTTCGGAAGACCAGACCTGTCGAAGTGCTGATACTTGCTGCGAAAAGAGTTTTCCACTGACGTCTTACTAGTGGCGTACACCTCGAGATCAGTATCCAAATGTAGTATCCACGCTCTCGTAGTCCCCGCATCGGCCTATTTTGACGTAGACTGGTGCATATCTATCTATCCAGAATTCTACAACATATCGTTAACAAGTGTGTTCTTTTATCACTCTCAAGGGTTGATGACGATCCTTGTCTCCAGGGGACTAGAATTCAAGGTCATCTCTATAAAACATTTGGGCGACCTCATACCTCCGGTCACCGGGGGTGCCACACTTTTCTCGAGTGTTGGCGCAATGGATAACGGCAATAGTGCAAAAAACTGGTCTGAGGGTGGCACCCTGAAATAAAACACGTTTGAAAGTGATCAGCTCTATTTGGAATTGTGGTAAAGCGAGTCCTCCACGTTTGCATCAGTTGTTCAAGGCATCTCACTATTTTGTTATATTTGTTATATTAGCGATGTTTAAAGTGAAAGCACCCAAGATGAAATTTTGAAGAATATAACCATTCTATAACTGTGAGTCTGGCAACTCCGTGCTGAAGAGATTCGGCGTTCAATCTTCTATCAGATTTCGCCTGCAGGCCTTGGTGACCTCCTCTCGGCCCGATCTTGAATACACGACTGCTGACCTCTATTTCAGCGGCCCAGCTGATGAAAAACCAGACCATCGACAATTCGAGGAGTACTTACATAAGCCGTTGCGTTTTTGTTTTCGGTAATGAGTTACGCATAACGAGAGAATGAAGGAACTACATTATTAAATGTGCATTTGGTTATTCCACATCGGCGAAAGGTACTGAAGAGGTGATGGAATTGAATTTGAAAGATAGTAGATAGATAGCACTTTATTTCCAACAGGCATTCACCCAATCACCTACAGGAAATGTACAAAAGTGTTGAAAATATATGTAAAACAGTATAATTAGTTAAAAAACATTGCTGCAACTAAAATGCAATAAGTAGAAATAGAAATATATCACAAGAAGGGAAAAGTAAAAGGCATTACAGTTGAAAGGTTCTAGTGAGAATATATTTTAAAATAAAACTTTGAGAATTATGATTAATATCGCACATATCACTTATTGAATTATAATGTATTCAAAAAACACTTTATTGTGAGATTTTCACTTTACAGTTTTACAAAAACGCAACATGTGTGTTGCCATACAGTGGCTTCTTCGGGCGTGTCTTTACTTAAGTCACCGTATAGAAGTAAACACAAGTAAATTCACTCTTCGCCATATTTGGGTAAAGATCTCCATCTCTCATTTCACGCTCTAGCCTGCACCCTCCTACGCACTACACGTCGCCACAGCCCGGGAAAAAATAAAGTGTTTACTTTCATGCGGTGCTTAAGTAGATCTACCTACCTCAGACCAACCGAATATAACGGGTGATTTTTAAGAGGTATAGGTTTTGATTTCCAAAAAAACACATGAATTTTGAAAAAATTGATCAAATCTTTATTGGAATCGACAGAACGATCAATATAATTTAATGTTTGAAGATGATTTCATGCAAATGTTGTCTGCGGTTCCGCTTTAGATGGCCCATGCGCAAGGTCCAATTTTAGCACACTCTCTCTAACATATCGACCAGTATTTCAAGTATAAATGCTTCAATATTGGCTTCCAGAACGTCAGTCGTTGCCGGTTTATTCCTGTAGACATGAGCCTTAACATGACCCCACAAGAAATAATCCAAAGGCGTTGAATCACACGATCTAGGCGGCCAATTGACGGTCCCCGAACGTGAGATAAACTGTTCACCGAAGGCGGCTCTTAATTGGGCCATTATTTCGCGTGCCGTGTGGCATGTGGCACCGTCTTGTAGAAACCACATGTCAGGCATGTCCAATTCTTCCATTATGGGCAACAAAAAGTCGTCAATCATCACACGGTAGCGCTCGCCATTCACAGTAACGTTCCGGCCATTGTCGTCTTTGAAGAAGTAC
>WOGR01005945.1:0-13432 GCA_015342045.1 Leptinotarsa lineolata | reverse complement strand
TCTTATTGTTCCTCTTAGATTGTTTACTATAATGTAATATAACAAAAACTTTAGCCACAGCAACGCGTGGCCGGGTCAGCTAGTTGTATCTATATCTATTGTTCATAATAAAACTTCCTTGAAAATTGAATGATTGTGATAAATTGACGGATGTAGCTGTTACTACGTGTTTATCGCTATTTTGTCGAAAAAAATCGTGTAAAAAATACTTTTACCACTAGTGTGAAAAATATTTTAACACGCTACTTTCTAAACATCATCTTTTAATACTCTTGACAACCATTAAAAATGTCACTTTTAATGACAGTTGTACAAAAACATTGTTATAGCTTTGGGCCTAAGTAAGAATGACTTCTCTGCAGACTTTGTCAGGTTTTGGAACGAATGCTCTCTATGATGATTACAATCATCATTGGAAGGAAACTTGTTCACCGACAGGGCGTATATGTATGAATTTTCATGAAACGTGATGTATTCATTGAGATAACCTGGTCTAAAATGTTGATAAAAAAGCAAAGTAACTCTAAGATGTTTATAAAAATGGACTCAACAACCAGGAAGAGTAGGATGATGATAACGATGTGATGGTAGGGAAACATTGTTTTTGTTTTGAACTTTAAAAATATATGCAAAAGTTTTCAAAAAAAACTCAGTTCTTGAACCAGAAGTCTTAAATTGGATCCAGCGTCGTGTCGTCGAACTTTGTATTCTCCAGAACTGATCTATCCCGCCAGAACTTCGTTGCATCCGCATTACGCAGTTTGTTTACTCCCGTGCCAGTGCCGGCCTAAAATTAGGCGCTAACCCTTTCTCAGTGTCCAACACGTGTCAGCTGAGCATCTCGTCTAAGAATAACCATTGTGCACGTCACATCCGATCCCTTATAACCCAAATAAAATCGACCTTCGTCTGGCCGAGAGGGAAATCCCAAGCGATCCCTGTGCCTTCATCGCGTGAATCCTTTTTCGGGGTAAAAGGGAGCGATTTCCCCAAAAGGCCGCGACCACAAAGTCATATCCCCGGCGGCTATCTTCAAGGGTTGGTCCTCTTCCGTCTGGCCGGCCGTCTAGTCGGGGATAACGACCCTGTTGGGTCGCTGAGAGGGCTGCTGACCGTCGGTTTGATGGATGCATCCCTTACCTCGGCCAACGCGTAAGGGTATTCCGCGTTTCTGCCCCCGTGTTTCACGCCACCGACGTTAATAGATCACTGTCAAGGGAAGTGCACGGGCGAGGTGAAAAAATGCCGGAAAAATCATGTCTCGCCGATTGTTATTTGGGGTGAAGGGATGCCGTTATTCGAGCTAGCGCCTGTTAAGGTCGGGGTAGGTAAAGTTCCGATACTCTTCGATAATACTATGAAATTCATGCATTGCAGTTCGAAGCTGGACATTGACCGTGAAAAAAATGAAATATGTCGATTTTTTTCATAAACTGAACCCATTTGACATTGACATGTCATTCCTTCTAGAAATTACAGCTAACCCCCAAAATTTTTCAAAAAGATTGAGGGATATTATTGCATAAAACCTAATTTGAACATCCATACATTCATGTACATTTTCAGTTCTTATAATTATCAAAAAATCAAGAAATATGGCAATTTTATCTATCAGATGATTCCATTTGACATTGAAATGTCATCTTCCCTCGAAGTTACAGCTCACTCCCCAACATTATCAGAAAGTTGGGAGGTATTGTGTAATACATCATTCATATACTTTTTCAGTTCACATAATTATCAAAATACCATGAAATGCAGCAATTTTATTCATAAAATGATCCCATTCAACATTGAAATGTCATTCCCCTCGAATTAACAGTTCACCCCCCAAAATTTTTAAAAATATTGGGAGGCATTATTGTGTGATATATCATTTGTAGGTCCATACATTCATGTACTTTTTTAGTTCATATAGTTATCAAAAAATCTAGGAATACGGCAATTTTATCTATCAGATGATATCATTTGACATTGAAATGTCGTCCTCCCTCGAAGTTACAGCTCACCCCCCAACATTATCGAAAAGATTGGGGGATATTGTGTAATACATCATTCATATACTTTTTCAATTCACATAATTATCAAAAAATCCTGAAATATGGCAATTTTATTTATAAGATGATTCCATTTAACATTTAAATGTCATCCCCCTCGAATTTACGGCTCACCTCCCAAAATCTCCAAAAAGATTGGGAGGCATTATTGTGTAATACATGATTTGATGGTCCACACATTTATATAGTATTTCTTCATATATTTATAAAAAAAACTGGAATACAGCAATTTCATTCATAAGATGTTCTCATTTGACATTGAAATGTCATCCCCCTTAAAGTTACAGCACATCCCAAGATATTATTGTGTAATATATCATTTGAAGGTCCATACAATCATACACTTTTTCAGTTCATATAATTATCCAAAAATCTAGAAATACGGCAATTTTATCTATCAGATGATATCATTTGACATTGAAATGTCGTCCTCCCTCGAAGTTATAGCTCACCCCCCAACATTATCGAAAAGATTGGGAGATATTGTGTAATACATCATTCATATACTTTTTCAGTTCACATAATTACCAAAAAATCCTGAAATACGACAATTTTATTTATAGGATGACCCCATTTAACATTGAAATGCCATCCCCCCCGAATTTACAGCTCACCCCCTAAAATTTTCAAAATTATTTGGAGGAATTATAATACATAATTTTAATACATGATTTGAAGGTCCACACATTCATATACTTTTTCAGTTCATATAATTATCAAAAAATCTGGAATACGGCAATTTCATTCATAAGATGTTCTCATTTGACATTGAAATTTCATTCCCCCCGAATTCACAGCTCACCCCCCAAGAATGGAGGATATTGTGTATTATATCAATTGAAAGTCGATATACTTCTTCAGTTCGGTTAATTAATAAAAAGAATAATAATAATAATGTTTATTTTCCAACAATTTACGAAGTGTATTAGAACAATACATAGAAATAAAATAAAAAATAAACATGATAAATCACTGAAGCTTGTGTGTGATGATACCTCGATAATAATAAACTAATACCTATACAATAATGTTCACAAAGGAAGAAATTCATGTGCAAACATAATAATTGGGGTTTCGTCGTAATTCGGGTGAAAATAAGTGAAATCTTTCATGTGGGTAATAATATTTGGGTAAAATGAAGAGTGGTCACAGTTTATTACAAAAATTTCAAGTCGATGAGATCATTAAAAAGTTTTCTCTCGATGGTGTTATCCAAATTTTAACATGATGCTTGAATTTCTTGTGATTTTTCGTGTTCTTGAAACTGTTTGGTCATAGAAAATATTGAATATTGACTCAAATTGAAAACATTGGAAGAATAGTGATAACAAAACCCATAATGTTTTGGTATTTGATGTGTTGAGAAAGAATATCAATACGTTCAGATATAAAAACTCTTCTGATGGCAAACTTAGTCACAATTTTTGTTGAAGTCAGTGAAACATCAGAAAGAAACTATTCTAACAGCTTAAACGCAACACAAAATTGAAAGTTAACAAAATAATAATAAATATGTTATTAACAGAAACTTATCATCACCCTATACTCAGATTATTGGATATCTTTCCTAGTTTAATGTTATTGTGGTTAGGATTCTAAGCTTCCGCTGTTTTTCAATAGACAAATCTCAATTTCCTCATCTTCTTAAACCATATCATTATATCGGGAGATTCAAAGACACGAACAAAATAATCAATCGTAGGTACATGCATATTCTATACAGTCAGTAGCCATCTTTATCGAACATGTTTGTAGATGAAGCAAAAACTAAAAGGTCAAATTTGACCTGGATTCACACCTGGCTTATTTCATTGTTAGTGTATCTGGTAGAGTCCGTATTTATTGTAGGATCAAATTTTCTATGCATCCGCTCCATTTTTACCTGATATCTTCTTTATAAAGTTGTAGCTGTATTATTTTAGGACCGTTTCTGGTTCATGAAATTTCCATTGAGTTTGTCGAGAAATGCCGCGCAAAAAATAATTCGACAAGGCAAACTGTTTTCTGGTCTATATTGAAATGAAGAGTTCCACGTTAGAATAACAGGTATCTGAAAATAATCCCAATGAAATATGAAACTGTCATTTTAAAACTGAAACGAATTTTGCCTAAAGTGTTAATAAAAAAAACTGTAACGAAGGTCAAAAGTTAGGGAATCTGATGAAAACAAAGCAAAGTTAGAAGCAGCAATTTGAAGTTCAGTACAATAATCTCACACAGTTTGACAGAAAATTAACCTAACAGTATATTCATTTCCACTTTTCTCAATTAATAAAGGCGTGAACAAAATCAAACATCATGTAACTATTAAGTTTGTATTGAGAAAGGCCCTATCACATGGTTCTGTAGTTTGTAATACAAATTGAATGGATCCTAAACGAAGTATACAATTTTGACCAATATCTAAAATATTCTCAGCAGATTTCTTGATAAGAACTAGATTCATTGGTCATTTGCATCAAGACATCTAGGAATTGCTCGGATATCTTCAGGAAGACATACAGGAAGTCTTGATGAAAATAGAAGAAAAACTGAGTAACAGAGAAAGTTCACAAGAGTTCTGGTCGAGATTTTTGAGAATTTCAGTAATACATTCGAAGAGATTTCCTCCAACAGAAAATTTTGAAGGTAAACAAAATATTTCCGTGGACCTCCCACCGGAAGGTTCAGCTATGAATAATTATTCAGTAGATGATTTAGCTACTATAGTCTAAGTCCTTAAATAGCGAATGAATAGGTATTTGATAATTTGGACGCAGTGTGAGATAACTTATCAATTTAGAAGTTATTCGTGCAATAAAGTGTAAACTTACTCGTACTGAACTAATTTTACAACTAATATGATCCTTTCCCCAACAACTTTGGCTTCCACTACGTCAAAGGCTACTGACATAAAGTCAGACCCCAAAGAGATGAAGCACGGCGTTCCTCAGGGCTCCGTTTTAGGTCTACTATTGTTCTTGATCTACATCAATGATCTATGCAGTTTTAAAAATTAGGATATTTCAAGCCAAGTAACTTTTTGATTTGTTTATTTGATCAATTTTTTACTAGTATTTTATTTCACTGTAAATTCATTTAAGGGGTTTTTTGCTTATTATATTTGTTATTTTCAGCTATTCTTTTTAATTTTCAATTTTACTGGTTATTTCAGGGATTTCAAATAATTTTATATAATATTTGACAATGGAAGTCCGAACTGATAAAATTCACCACAAAACATTGTTTGCTGCTAATAAGCTGATTCTGAATGAAATAAAACTCGAAATGTAGTTGTATCTTCCAATCCCAATATTTATACAACTAAAAGTATGAAGCTTTTAAGATTCGTTATTGATTCACTAGTTTACAGTACATCTGTTGCCGATTAAATTTCAGCTGTTGCTTACTACATATGATATCCTAATTTTGAATCTTTAAGTAAAATTTTTATATCAGCTCTAGTTTCTAAGTTTTAGCTATGTAGATATGAAACAGCAAAAAACATGTACTTAGTAAGAAAAAAAATTAATTAATCATTGACACCTAAAAAACTTCCCTTTAAAGCTCTTCTCTGATGTGTAGGCTGAGGATAATGGCGCATCAGAGACCAACAATAGTCAGACATCATATTAGTATCCTAGAAACCCTAATAACGCTCTTCCATAATGCGTAAGTCTGCTCTTTGCTCATATCTCCTGAATTTTCCGGAAATCTGTCCAGATGACTATGAAGGAAGTGGAGTTTTATGCTCATATTGCACCCCAATTTTTCAAATTGTAAAAGAAGATCATCTACAAGCGCAACATAATTTTCTGATCTTCTATTTTTGAGAAAGTTCTCTCACACAGACGAAAGCTGTCCAAGCCCTTAGTTCTAGCTCAGTCATAGAATTTCTGAATTGAGTATCTTTAGTAAGTTGCCTAATTTGCGGGTCATCCAAACTACCGGCTTTAATATTTTTCATAGAGGTCAGTTTGATGATGCTCAAAAGAGACTAATATGAACTATTTTAGTCTGTTATATCATATGGTATTCTGATTTGGGGTTATTCAAGTAACTCCATTAGTGTTTCAGGTGCCAGAAAAAGACCATGAGAATAGTAGCTAAAGCAGGTTCCAAAGAGCACTGTCGTTTTTTTTTTATTCAACTTGTCATCATCCCACCTTCATTATATATCTGTAGAGTTTTACTGGAGACTCATGAAAACGTTAATAAACTTGACAGACATTGTGATGATATTCATGCATATGGACCAGCCATAAATTAACAATTAGTAAGAGACATTCACTAACCTCACATTTGTATAATCATATTCACCCGTCTTTGAAGTCAATAAGCCTTGCAAACTTTGAATCCACTATTGAAGAGTTTCTTCACCAACACTGTCTTTATAACATTAAGGACGTGGCAGGTCTTCAACTTGTGAAAGACCTCATTAAATCCTTAGTTTATGCTTTATTGATTTTATAATTATACTTTTGATTGAACTACAATCTTTATTTATAGCTTTTTAGTAGATGATTTTATATTGGTTCAACTCTGAACAAGGATTTCTGTATACGTGACTTGCCATAAATATACTTTAGTATGTACAAATGTAAAATAAAGCACTCTTCTTCACTCTTCTCTATAATTTTTTCATTATTACTGTTTGACGGCCTAAGATTGTCACCCCGAAGAACACCCGTCCTCATAAAGCCCCCAAAAATCTCTTCCGCTTAATAATCGTCCCATTCATGAAGTCACGGGCCTATCTTGGGCTTCCCCTTCGGCGGCACTTCTCCGAAGGAGAGCGGCCCCCTCGTCTTTCTCCACCCACGTGCCAGATCGGCACGCGACCAAGTCGGCAGGTGTCCGGCGAGTTTCGAAGGGTTAATCTTTGTCGGGTCGACCCGGCAGGGGAAGCCGAGAGTGTTTTGTTGGTATTTAGATGTGGGCGATTTGTAAAAGTGTCGCGGATTCGGGTTTTACGTGTCCATTGAGAGTTGCCTTTCGATGGGCCTCTTGTCAATTTCATTGCGACCAGATGCTCGATCTTGTCTCCATTGCGTCTAGCCGTTGTGAGATATGTGGGGTGGTCTGTTTAGGGTGGGAATGAGAGACAAGAAGTTTGGCCGATCACCTGATAAAAATCTAAAACGTATTGAAGTCACAATTCATTTTGAGATTTTCTCTGGACGTTCATACTGAGCGAATTTTACATAACTAGAGGTTCATATGCAATTTGAATCATATGAACTTCTACCTATTAAATGAGTTTAGAATAGAATCGTACATGGAAAACTGTAGTTTAGTGGATGAATGTGAAGGAATTACAGCAACTCCTCATGATGTGAAACTAAGTGTTCCACAAGGATCTGTTCTGGGCCCATTGTTATTCTCGATGTTAATCAATGACTTGCCTGAATTCATATCAGGTTGTCACTTAACTATGTATGCTGACGATTCTACAATCACTGTTTCTGAAAAAACGAGACTGAGTTATCGATGGAAATAAATTCAGTTATTGACGACTTTAGTAGCTGCTGTGAATGTAACAAACTGATTTTGAATAATTCTAAGTCAGTATTGATGAAATCATTTGTTAGCATGGATTTCTGTTGTGATTTATCCACTTTGAATGACATAAAAATATCCAAAGGAGTGACTTTTCTGTGACTTACCTGGGGTAGTCACAAACAAAAAGTTGAAACATTGTTTGGATAGGTTTGGTTTACTGAATGTATATTTTGGAAATGCATACTCCCACATCAGTTTGAACATAATGGCTTGGGGATGTGCGAAGGAATTTTTTAGAGTTTTCATCTCTCAGAAACAACTAATAATATTAATATTCAATCTGGAGTACCAATATAGTTGTAGACCAATTTTTGAAAAAACTCTTGTTGGGTGCACCCGCAGTATGTATAATGAAATGTGTAGTTTTGGTGCATAGTAACATTGACTACATAGTAGACTTCAGCATTCACGGTCGGGATACTCGACATTCCACGGTTCTGAGGAACCCTTCGCATCAAAGTGACCATTTCAAAAAATCTCCATTGCAAAATGCCATCAATGTTCATAACAGACTGCCACTTTCTATAAAGCGGTTGAATTCTGAAACTATGTTCAGTAAGAACTACAATGTTTTACATATTGTTTCATGAATTCGTTTCAGTGTTTTGATTGGTGATCTCGTCTTATTTCATAATTTGCCACATTTTTAATCAATAATTTATATGTGTATATCATTTTACATAATGATATTCATTGAAATTTAAATTTAATTTTTTCATCTCATTAAGTGACGTACTGTAAAACATATGTTCGTTTTCTCATTATTTCATTTCTGATTAGCATGTATAGGCCATGTATCGCAAAAGTGAATAAATTTTATTATTATCACTTTTATTACTAGTTAGGTATGAACTAATTCAAATTTCTCAACATTATGAAATAAATTTTACCCATTCACTGAATAGACATCTGATTACCAATTTTTACATAGCAGATTGAACAGGTGAGAAACTCGTCTGCATAAAGGCTTAACAATATCAATGTTATTATTCTTGGTGGAAATATTCATGGCCATCCAATGTTTCTGACGATTATTGGGTCGTATTGAGTTTGTTTTCTAATTACTTAAATTTAAATGATTTTCGTTCAACCAGTTACTAACACTTGAAAAGGTGTATTTTATTTGCATTCACGGTGAAAGAGAATTGAACTGAAAGTTTGTATAAATCATTCAAATACAATATAAAAAGAATAGGGCCCAAAACTGAACCTCGAGGGACTCCTATGATGATATTTTGCTTTGAGTAGGTAACATCTTCGATAGGAACATAATGGTTTCTTGAACTTGGATGAAACTGCAAAACCACTGCTGAGGAACGTCCTTCATTTTATATCTTTCCAGCTTACCTATTGAAATAGCTTGAGTGAAGCGGTCGAATTCTCTGCTGGGATCACAAAAGATTGCAAAGTGATAATTGGTCAAGGAATGAATAATATTTTTGAGAAGTTGAAGGGGACAGTAATGAGTCTATATTTATTTTTTCGAAAATCGTGAGTTATACGAACCATTCAAAGAATGCTTCGATCTTCAACAGATAATGAAATAAATAAAAAATGACGAAAGTGCCTCATTTGCAAATTCCCGAAAAAGAAAAAGAACAAGCCCAAGTGCAGATTTATACGCTAATGACTCGACGTAATATAATTAATTGTACAAAAGAGAGTCCTACTTTACCTATCATCCATAGAAAGTTTCAAGAGGGATAAGTATTTTGGTTTTTCAGGGAGTTTGAGAAAAGTTATAAGAATAGGAAAGCAAAAAGTGCCCCACCATCGGAAGTAGAAAAAAATGAAATGTTGGCGTGAAAAATACAATATTCATTTTGCCAATGCCATGTCAAAAATGGACTCATATGATCTCATCAGACTGAATAAACCAAAATTTCAAATGAATGAAATACTTAGTGACGATGGGCTTGCATGTTTTTAGACTGCCACCGAGTCACCCGGATTTGAATCCAATTAAACTTGTTTGGACCTCTCTGAAACAACATGTTACTCAAAAAATGTCGATTTTAGCCTTAAAAAAGTAGAGTCATATTTAAAAAATTTTTGAAAATTTCTCTGACCGTGAATTAGGGGCGGACCTCCATGCATGGGAACAATACTCCAAAGAATGTCTGATCTGAGCTTTATGAAGCATCAAAAGTTGCTGAGGTGTGTACAGTTTTCTGGTTCGGAATAGTGTTCCAAGCTTTTGAGAAGCAGTCTTTTCAATTTCAGCGACATGATTGTGCCAAGACATATTAGTGTCCATTTTAACACCCAACAAACTTATCGAAGCAGAAAGCGGAATTGTCTGTCCTGACATTATTATATCCAGTTAAGAGACATTCATATTTTTGGAGAAAACCGATGCCTGGGATTTGGTGACATTGAATTGAACCTGGTTACTTTCCCCCAATTCGAAATCACTTCTGAATCCTCATTAAGATATGCAACCTCCTGCTACCGGTGCATCCGCAGCCGATTTCCTGGAATTCAAATGGAATGACTAGTGTGCTGTCGTCAGTAAAGCAATATATTGGGTTCTCAGTTTTTTCCAATAAGTCGTTGATATACAATAGAAAGAGGATTGGATACAATGTGGATCCCTGGGGAACAACACAGCGTCGATGGTGAAAGTATTCGAGAGATATCAATCGACGGCCCATTTCAGGGAACGTTCTTTCAGGAAGCTGGAGAGCCATTCACAAAAATGATCTGACAAACCATAGCATAGTAACTGGTGTACTCTTTAATGGGGGCATGCTTATTCTATAAGGATCAAGTTTTAATCATCTTCCTCATATGAAAAATATACTCTTAATAAAAACCCGACAGTCATACTGAAAACTGTATGAGGTTGGGAAGTTCAATTTGTTATAGGATTATTGAAGTCGTTAATGAGTACCCATAAATCTCTAAATATAATTGTACCAACTCATGCAAAATCCAACCACCTCACTTGAGGCAAGTTTTTCGGATACAATAAAGAATTTGAGCAACAAAAGATCAACTCAACAAGTCACGAGTAAGTCGAACGTGGAAATCATTAACCCCTTACTCATATCTCGAACTACACACGACCCCACACACAAATTAACCCTTGAAAGAGGGTCTGCAAAATAACGCAACACCTACCCGAACAAATAGAGTAACAGGTTGAAAGTGTCCCGTCAAAATACCAAGATTTCCCCTCTCGATGCGTTAAATAATCGGCGGGGTACTTTGCATTCCCCCAAAAACCGCCTCTGACCTACATACACCTGAAAACGAGGGGGCAACCCTCTCTCTGTAACCCCTCTTTACATATCCGCACTTGATATCTCAATGAATTTCTCAAGAGGGTTGGTCCGACGATGGTTCTTCTGCGGTTTATAGTATATAATATGAAAATAATAACAATAATAATAAATTTATTTCCAGGATGTACAGTGTACATAGTACAAATGGAAAAAATCACAATATTATCTAATTATGAATTTGGAATGAATACAACACACCACAATAAAATAAGCACAAAGTTAGGGTAAGAAATATTTATTCGACGAATATACATTATACTTCGAAAACGAACAGACTACACAAAGTCAACATTTTGTTTGTTTTAAAAACATTTTTGCATGAGTTTGTAGTGGTGACATTGGCTATGATACGAAGAATCCTTTTTCGGATGTACCCCATAAACAGATATCATATCTCAGACGTGATTCGACTTGAGCGAGATGGACTTGCATAATCTGAGACTAAGGCAATACAGTTCTCAAGTTTCTAAATCAATAGCACTCCTGACAAAGAAATTACAATGGTTTTTCCATCAATGAAGACCCCCAAAAACTGTATTGACACTACATTCTCCGGTAAGGTGGAATTCATTTTCGTTCCAGGTTACTGCTAATTTTCTGGGCATTATGAAACCGTATCGTATGCGTTTTAGAAATGTTCAAATAAGAAGAGTTTGCGTTATGCCATGCAGATATATTACTCAAATTTTCATTACAAAATTTGAATGAATTCTCATTCGTTTTTCCACCGATAATTATTTATCGATGTGTCATCAGCATACTTTATGAAGGTAGCGCTCTTCACAATTTCATCTGAATCATTGGTATAGAGCAGAAACAATATGGGTCCTAACACTGATCCCTACGGAACTCCTATAGCAATGCGAGATTCTTCAGAGTCTTAATATTATATATGAGTTGACTCTTTATGTCATACTGATAAATTTTTTCTTGATTATAAGTGAATGAATTAACCCATTCTATTGTAACTCCCAATAGGACGTTCGCCGAGACCTAACATATATAAACGTTTTTCGAGAAAAAGAGGCAAAGCTATATTCTTTGATTTTCCTGGTAAAAAAACCATGCTGATTGAGAAAGGAGATGTGTTTCTCTGCAAATTTCATGGAACGTTCTTAATAGGTATATTCAAATATTTTTAAAACGAAGAGGGCACTGTAACTAGTCTAATTTTTATTGGGTGTCTGTCTATCTGTCTGTGTTTCTTTTCAAATATTGGAATGACTTTGCCTAGTTGCGGAGAAGCGTCTTTAACAAAAGAAAGATCTACCAGAAATACTGAATAATGATATGCAGGAATTTCTCATATCATCATAGACAAGCGTGGCTTTGTTTCTCTTGATTAAATTAAATAACCTTGTTTGTGTACAATTAAGGACAGGTAGCCAGATCTAATTAATGTTCATTGCCTCTTCCTTTCTATTGCAATTATCCCTGTGTTTTACCACAGTTACGGTTACCACATCGCCTTTGATAATTTATGCCGCAGTGGTAAACAAAATGTCAGGCATGAAAACCTGCAGACTACGGCTCAATAACATGGAAAATAGCTTTCACACAACTGTTTTTCTCCTCCGAAGTGCGATGGACGTGGTTCACAGTTGATGCCAGAGGGAGGAGAAGTCTGTCAACCCCAGCAAAACTGTGATGATCCCCTTCACCAGGAGGAGAAAATTGGACGATTTAACGCCACTTTCCCTCGATGGTAAGGTTATTCCATTTGGAACGGAGGTGAAATACCTTGGCATTGTCCTGGATGAAAAAACTCACCTGGAACGCTCACTTGGAAAAAATTTCACAGAAATCCAAACTGCCCCTATGGATATGTCGAAGAATTTGTGGTTAAACTTGGGGTTCAGCTCCCAAACAAATCCATTGAATATATAATTGGAGCAATTGCCTGGTAGCCGAAAGCTCTACAGAAAACGGCTCAGGCGAAGCTCTCTGGCATACAGAGACAGGCTTGTCTGGCCATCTGAGGTGCCATCAGTTCCACACCGTCAGCGGCCATGAAGATCCTTCTAGAACCACCTCCTCTCCATATTTTTCTGGAGAGAGAGGCTAGATGGGCTGCATACAGAGTTGTGTACATCGCCAATTGCACAAAGCAATCTAATGCAGAGTTCGCTAGACTGCTGGCCGACACTAGAAGTCACGGCATTCTTGGAATAACCTCTGACTTTATGCCTCCAACTGTCAACTACGATCTGCCTTATGAAGGCAGTTCGTAGAGAACTGGAAAGGAGAGAGTACTGGATCCTCCGGGAGAAGGAAATATTAAGAGCAGATAGTTGATGGTTCACAGATGGATCAAAAACACATTCAGACTCTGGTGCAGGTGTTTTCAGTTGCAAATCCAGGAGAGAGATATCAACCTGCCTAGGGACCTATGCGACTGTATTCCAAGCGAAAATCTTCGCTATTGAATTGTGTGCGGAGAGATTGGTAGGATCCAACCTCACACACAAGTCAATAAAAATTTTCTGGGACAGTCAAGCGGCGTTGGAAGCTCTTGGCTCCTACCGAGCAACGTCTAAATTGGTAGCA
>WOGR01005943.1:0-13433 GCA_015342045.1 Leptinotarsa lineolata | reverse complement strand
TATAATTTATATTTTGCCTTAATTGTTGATTTATAAAGATAATTTTTCTTTTTTAAAGTATAATGTCTAGGTACGTATAAATTATTTCAACTTGATATATTATATGCATTCTAGGCGCTGTTGCCAATATGTGAATTAGAAACAAATCTCTTTAAAAATTAAAACCCAACATTTGAAACATCAATTTGAATACTTTTCGAAGTGAATTTGAAAAAGTTATGAATTAAACTCAACTTTATTTTGTTCAAACTTGGATTTGCTGTAATAACCCAAATTGAGGAACATTCCCCATTGAAAATTGTTATATTATAGCACAATATTACCTCGATTTTCTTTCTGAAAATACTCAAATAATTATTCAAGTCATTAGAACAATTTTAAAATACATGAATAGATGGGTTTTCTCAACAATTTTTCCACTAATTAACAATACTTAATGGGTCTATTACCAATTACCGTGAATGTTGGGAAACATATTTCCTTGAGGGTGGTGTGCCTTTCGATGTATGCCAATTGTATCAAATTTGCAAGTAGGCACAATGCATAACTTCCTTCTAAGGTATTGAAGACAATCCTCATTGACTGCTGACTAGAAAGTAATTCCAAACTCTTGGAAAATAACTTGTGGTTGCTGATGGTAACAATGGACTGTGAGAAAAAACAGTATATCAATGATAAATATGAAAGCCACAGTTATAAGTTTTCATTTCAGGTACTATCTCCGAAACATCAACATTCATAAATAAATGAGTGTCTGTATAAAACTTTACCTCGGCTGAAATAGTCTGTAAGTGCTGGACAAGCCCTGGAACTGACAAAATGTTGATTACGAATATTGTCATAAGCTTATCGGAGTAGTTTGCTGCAACTAAAGGCCTGAGTGAGAGAGTTAAAATAGCTGAAAGAGACACATTTTTGAATGCGATTTTTGTTCTTCCCAGCCCTTTCAAGAGCAAATTCTGAAAAAATAAAATTGGTTCATTGCAAATCTTACAATGCTCTACTTCATTTAATTCACCTTCAATACTAAATAAAATCCCTTATGAAACAGTTGCCCCATCAGATTGGAGCAGAGCTGGTTCATCCCGGACCTCAGCACCTCCATATTCTTGTTCTTCAACACGGCCCAAGTACTAGTACTTGTAAACGCGACCAGCACATGTAAATACAGCATGATACTTTTCATGTCGCTGGTAAATTCAGGCTTGAGATCATTTAAATATTCACAGCAGTTCCACAATAGATCATTCATGTGCGATATCCACTGTATGACGTGGTCTTTGTTTAGAGCCACACCTACGAAGCTAAATTTGGGAGAGTCACTGTCAAGAGTGGCTACAAGATATCGACAAAGTTTGGCAAATCTTTCTTTGTCTCTTTCTTTTCTCCAAACTAGAAGCAATTTTCGTGACTGGTGGTAGATTTCTATAGCTGGTTTCAACTTTCTTTTGGAGGAGTCTTCAGGAACATCAGGAATAATACTATCAAATTCGATTCTGGAAGTAGATGTGGTAAGAAGCAAAAAAATTCAAAAAGGTAGGAAAATTCTTACAGAATATTTTGTGCGAATTTCAGACGACACAACCATCCTCTGATATTAGCTTGGATAAGTATAGCTGCTGATTCTTTTCGTTTTTCAAGGGCCCTTTCTTCCCTGGCTGCCTTGGTTTGCTCCAAAAAGTTCCCTTTGGAGTTTTCAGTTTTGTGAAACATTTTGGAAATGTTAGTTTATTCTATTGGTTCTTTCTACTGTGGTTTCTATAAAAACAGACATCAAGTCATTTTGAAGCTTCCACCTTATTTATTCCAATAAAAAATTCTCATGTAAATAAACAATAACTCGCATGACATATGACCACAATAGAAATAAAAGACCCTCCACTGTGATATGACATATGATCACAAAACACCCTATCACAGAACACCCTACCACAGAACACCTTAGGGTGTTCTGTGATATGACAGACATATGACGTCAATCACTGGCACATGCGTTTAGCACAGAAAATCGGAAAAGCTGCGATGAATGCAGTTTAAAAGCGCGAATGCCAGATTTTAAACAACGATGAGGTAAATTATCAACCGATTCCAGAGAGGAAATTTCAAATGATTGTGACTCCAATACAACATTTTCCAGGCTTCAAATTTAGTCGCAAAATTAGAACTGTCAACTGTTAGATTATACAATGTCGGTTTCAACTTTCTCGAAGCGAACGTTGTCATATGTCGATCATAGAGGTAAATAATGTGATACATATTATACATATACATTATATAATATATGATCGTCATTATAATTATGACTCTACAATTATACACATCAAAAGGATAGTTTATTGAATATAAATTTTCGTGTCTGTATTTATTATTGTTGATATTTCCATGTCATTTGCTATTGGATATGTTGAATTTTTTCAGCAAATGATGTAATCTCTGATACCAATACATGAAAGTTCCTTTGCGACATGCTATGTTATGTTTCCAATACTAATTTGATGTATAGATTAAAGGGGTTATATTTTATTAGGAGTGTTTAATCTTTTGGGAAAGAAAGTTTTTGATGTAATTGTACCACTCGTTGACTATGTTGAAATTTATTCACATCGCGGTAAAATTTATCTACACTGGAATAAAGATTTGTTTTTATATGCTGATAGAGGCATGATCATGTAATAACAATGTTTCGTGTAGATAGTGTTGATTGAAAGTATTGAGTTTTCAAAAGAAAATTTCTGGACAGTAATTTCAACCCAAATGTAGATGGGCCTGCCCCAGGTCCACTTAAGTTTGGCCACATTTGGCTTTAACAACAACATTCGGTACCAACTGGCCGGATAACCTTAGTTGCTGAGGTCATTGAATCGAAAAGAAGAAGAAGAATATTGAGCAATTGTTTACTATTCTGTGTACAAAACCTCACTAATTCACAAACCACTTACTCTAGTTGGTTTGAGCACCAATTTCAAATTGTTAATGGAATTAATTGTTGAAATGGAAAACTCGGCATCTGAATCTGTTCTGACTGAATCTATGTCGACAATGTCTTTACCGCAGAAAAGGTTTTACAGACAAAGAGCTCACTCTAACCCTATAGCAGATCACTGTTTTGATTAGTAAGTAAATGTATGGAGTTGAAAGTGAATTGCTGCTTTCTAACAGACATTTTCAGTCCTCAGACTCCAGAACTCATGGACTGGAGTAAATATTACCCTGAAAAGTTCAGTCAGAATCCGGAAAGTCCTCCGCAGGTTGAATTCGCTGATATTGGATGCGGTTACGGAGGACTGCTTATTACTTTATCTCCAATGTTTCCAGAAACTCTCATGTTAGGGATTGAGATCAGGGTAAAAGTTTCGGATTATGTAATGGACAGAATCGCGGCGTTACGATCTCAAAATCCTGGACAGTATCAGAATATCGCTTGTTTGAGGTCAAATGCTATGAAATATTTGCCAAATTATTTCAGAAAGGGACAGGTTAGTTCTATGCAAGCCAACTCAACGTTTAATTAACTTATCTCAATAGCAAGAAGTCATCAAAACAAATATTTATCATTCATATTTTACAAATCTACTGTTCAATTTATTTTTCTAGTTGAAAAAGATATTTTTTCTGTATCCAGACCCCCATTTCAAGAAGGCAAAGCATAAGTGGAGGATAATCAGTCAGAATTTGCTGGCTGAGTATGCCTATGTTCTGGACGAAGGGGGTGTTGTTTACACGGTAACAGATGTAAAAGATTTGCACGAGTGGATGGTGAAGCATATTGAAAAACACCCCCTGTTCATCAGGCTTTCAGATGAAGAACTGGTAAGTTATTCCCTACCATAGACTTTATAGCTGGTGGACTGGTCCGCAGACAGAGTAGATGGGGGGGCAATATTATTGGAGAAGGATGGAAAACTTTGTCAGTTTCTGTTTTGTGAGTCAACCGACATACCACCTTATACATTGTCAGCAATGTATAAGGTGGAAAAGTGATGTGATAACTGGTCCATCAGTTATATAGTCAGTGTTTAGTATTCGAAGATGGATGTTGATGTTCTACCTGTATTGATTACATTTGCAGAAAGAGGATCCTATAGTTGAGAAACTGTACAGCAGTTCCGAGGAAGGCCAGAAAGTTACTAGAAATAATGGAGACAAATTTTTAGCTGTGTTCAGGAGAACAAAAGATCCTTCTTACAACAAATAATAAATTTGTCATTATTTTATATTTTTCAAGACCATTTGGATAACAAATGATTGTTATTTATATTTTTATTGTTGATAAATATAACATGACCAACAGCCTTATACGTTTTTAATTTTACAAGCACAATCATCGCACACTGGTAGCGAAAGTTCTACTTCTTTTTCCACCTTTTTCTCATCAAACTCTTCTGGATAGCTCACTCCAAGTTGGAACACTTCTTGAATGCCATCTAATATGAGCTCTTTTAGTGCTCCGGAAAGCACAGGTAACTTTGGTCTGGAGAAGAACTTTTTTATTTCATCCTCCCTAATTTTCTTGACGGCTTCATTACTTAAAGGCTCTAAGACTCTACTCTGGCTTATTTCTGCATCTAATGTAACTTGATCGTAGTACACTGGAGATTGGTTGGCAGATGTTTCTAGCAGTTTTTGGAAAGTGTTGCCGAAAACAACCTCCCTGAAAACAAAATACTTGATTATGATTTCAAAATTATTTGAAGGAACAATCTCAACTCCCTACACTGTAGGTTAATGGAGTGACACCTATCAGAAAACAACTACTTCCTTGGCTAATACCACGAAGGGCGTTGGATTTTATCCGACAGGTGTCAGCGCAGGAATCTTCACTGAAGTATTTCCTGCATATGCTGTTGGTGATACAACTACCCGAATCGATTTTCAATTATTGAAGGGGCACACTTGCAGACCGGTTTCGGGCTATTTGGCCTCTCGTCAGTGCAAGGTAGTAGCCATCATCAACATAGAGTTGATGATATTCTATAATTAAAATTCGAATTTCTTGCAGTATATCATTCCTCGCACTAAGCCGAAGCGAACAACATGGGGCGATGACAAACATGTCGTTTGTCATTGCCCGCTTCGGCTTAGTGCGAGGAATGATATACTGCAAAAAATTCGAATTTTAATTATAGAATATCATCTAATCTTTGTTGATGATGGCCACTACCTTGCACTGACGAGAGGCCAAACAGCCCGAAACCGGTCTGCAAGTGTGTCCGTTCAATAATTGAAAATCGATTCCGGCAGTTTTATCGACAACAGCATATGCAGAAAATACTTCAGTGAAGATTCCTGCACTGACACCTGACACCTGTCGGATATAATCCAACGCCTTTCGTGGTATTAGCCAGGGGAGTAGTTTTTTCTGATTGGTGTCAGTCCATTAACCTACAGTGTAGGGAGTTGAAACTGGCCTAAGCAAATTGTTCCTTCAAATGATTAGAATACATATAACCATGAACAAGGTCGTAACATTCATTTTATCTACTAGTTGTATGCAATACTCATCCCAGTTTGCTTAGGCAAAAAAACTACTTTTTCTTGGATTATAGTAATGGACATTCGCCTCTGTTGAGTGGTTATTTAGACTCGTCGGGAAGTAATCACTATTTTCACAGTCTTCTGAAACCCCAGTTAGTCAAGGAAGCTATAGATTATGCTGTAGACGACCCCTCTCGATATAGAAGGCCCAGACACTCTGTCGAATGAGGCCCTCATGTCCTCCGTTAAAGGGTGAACAACTTCTTTATCCCTCCCACCCCAGCCAGGTAGGGGTAACCGCGTGAAGGGCGGCACTGGTGCCCGTTAGGACCATCTTGCCGTTGCAAACCCCCTCGACTCAGTCCACATCCCATTTGTCCCCCTGACAACAGACAGCCGAAAGGGTAAGGGAACTAGGCTCCACACCTGAACGAAATCAATATGTCATCTGTCTTCTGAAACCCCCAATGAACATTTTGCTGGATATAAGACACAAGTTCAGTGGGCTAGTGTTTCCGTTAAGGTTTGTGAATCGAGTGCTTTTACACAGGTAAAAGCTACCAGATCTCTTTTATCTGTTATGGTCGACATGATGATGCCACTATTGTTAATATTACTACTTCCCCATTATGGATGGTGTGCATCAAAATCACCCATCCATATGGTGATTTTAATGCACACCTCTATGTCACCTCTAAATTAATTCTGAAAGTGGGACTGAAAGTGAAATTTGAATTTCGCCAGTTTGATAAAAATAGGCTGTCAGTAATTACGAATTAATTCAAGATGTCAACTTGGTAGGTGGAATACGGCTTCAATAAGAGCGTTACAGTTCTGCTATCTGGGAACGCAGTCACAATCATTTTGCAGTGTTAAAGATGTATCTTTCGATATTTTTTAATGTTTACCTCATAGATAAACATTTGCAACCCTTTATAAAACAAATAACATGCTTATACTAATATATCTTTCGATGTTTCAAAGTATTCTCGAGTGTAACAGGTAACAACATTTCTGGACAATTCCACACAGGCACACTCCTCCACACACTAAACATACTAAGCGTTGTTTCTTAACTATCTTCCCCACAGTAAAAGTTATTCTTAATTCAGAAGGCACCTCCTCATAAACTAGTATTTAGAAAAATAAATTCTTACGAATATTTCACAAACGTTAATCATCATACAGTGTGTAAAAGCCAAATGGAATAAATTCATTATTTCGATTACTGCACATATTTTTGAAAAATCCCCAAACAAGTCAAATTAAAATTATAGTTTGACATTCAACAACAGAGAAACGCTATCCTTACCTTCAACCCCCATCGAATGACAAGTACAACCTCCAAATTTTTAAAAGGGCAGTATGAGCTTGTGATATATCGTTTGAAAGGTCTCTTCATTCTCTATTCAAAAATATTATCGCTCTCAAGTTTATTGCAACAATTAAAATGAAATAAATTAAAATCACGCGGTTACCGAAATTTGATAAAATACACTCAAAACTTATTGCAATATACTCAAAACTTACTTTTTGTGGAGGTATTGATAATAAGAAAGTTTGCAAAAACCATAGCAATGTTCTTTTTAGATGGTATCCTTTAAAAAACTGTAAATAATTTCCGTGGCAACGTTGGTTTAAAACGCCTTATCAAATTGTACTGTATGTTTCAACATTAGTTGTCACTATTTTAATTCAAGTTTAAAGTTCGTTAATTTCAAGTCTGACAAATGGTTAGATTATCGGAAATGCATAAAATGACAGTTTCACAAATGATTGGTTACGGAGATAAAACCCGAACACAACAGGAGAAATTTACTAATTCACCGCGCATATCTCAGGGAAAAATGAGTAAAATAGAGAAGCAGTTTCTCGAGTTTGGTCATGTGGGGCAGATGAAAATAGCAGCTGCCAATGCAATGAGTGATGAACTCAAATTAGATGTGTTGCTTGAGTTTGAGTAAAACCATATACATCGAGTAGACAGGCTCCCACTACATTCAATGTTAGCCATACATCGATAGTAAACATATTAAAAGAAAATAAAATGCATCCCTATAAAATGATACCTATTCAGGAGCTCATGGAAGACGATTTTGATAGAAGAACTTATTTTTGTGAGCAAATGATAGACATGTTGGATAACAGTATCATCTAATTAGAAGACGTTATGTTTTCTGATGAGTGTACTTCTTCTCTTAACTGTCATGCTAATAGCAAAATTGCAGCTGCTGGTCAACGGAAAATCCTCACTGGATGAGAGAAGAACATACGCAATACCCTCAAAAGGTTAATCTTTGGGAAATGATTGTAAGAAACCATATTATTGCTCCTTTTTTCCTTGAGGTCAACTTGAATGGCGATAATTATTTGGCACTACTTCAAAATGATGTCATTCCAAGTTTATCAAATTTATATCCTGATCCAGGAGACCCTCAAGTTCCAGTGATTACGATATGGTTTCAGCAGGATGGAGCCCCACCACATTACTAAGTTGATGACCTGCAATACATCGATACAACATTTCCCAATGGGTGGATAGGGAGGCGAGAATCGATTGAATGGCCAGCGCGATCACCTAATCTTTCATAATTAGATTTCTTTTTATGGGGATATGTAAAAAGCAATGTGTACAAAACTGAACCTTCAAATTTGAATGACTTAAAAGAATGAATAACACTTGCGATTAGGTCGGTCAAGCCTGATATGTTAGATAATGTAAGAAGACAGTTTTATTTGAGATTGGGATGTTGCCAAGAAATTCTCGGTGAACATTTTGAACATATACTTCGTTAACATCCATAGTTCTTTTTTGTATTCTACATTTCTATATGTTTTGCATTACATTTTAGTTTTTGAGTGTATTTTATCGAATTTTGGTAACCGGATGTTTTTAATTTTTTTCATCTCCATTGTTGCAATAAACTTGAAAGCGATACCATTTTTGAATAGAGAATGAAGAGACCTTTCAAACGATATATAACAAACCGATACTTTCCATTTGAAAAAATGGGGGTTGTACCTGTACTTCGAAGGGGGTTGAAGGTAAGGGTGTCATTTTCACGTTGAAGAATGTCAAATTATAATTTAAATTTGACGCATTTCGGTTTTTTTAATATGATCAGTAACCGAAATAATGATTTATTCCATTTGGGTTTTACACACTGTATGTACTAATGACAAGTTCTGAAAAGTAATATAATATATTTCCACAAGAAATGGATTGTACTTTTCAGAACTTGACAATATTACATATGTTTCAGGAAATGTCATTTTTCTAATTTCCTATAAATGATAATTCACGAAATCGAATATTCAAATTTCTCATTGATCGAAGTTGAGATAAATCTAACGAAAAATCAGTAGTGTCAATTGTGAAAAACGAGTGAATAGTTTATCACCTGCTGAAGTAAATCTACCAGATTTGGTGTGAATTTCCTTACCTCAGCCATCTCAATAGGCAGTAAATATTTTACAACCGAACAAAATAAACACGAAGACGGTAGATAAACCCATAAAATGTATTTCCTAAACAAACAGCTTGCATCTGAATCTCAATCCCACTTGTGAGTTTTGTCAACTTCTCTTTTGGTACAATCTCAACGGAATATTGATGTAAGCGGAAAATCACATCACTTCCGTTTGCGACTTTTATGGCACTGGTAAATATTGGTTTTTATATTGCAAAAATATAAATTTGATGTGTTTCTACAGCATTCAGTGTATTCTGACAAAAAATGAAAATATGAATAAGATTATATTTCGTAACAGAATAATAATCTCTTGATAGCTAGCAGGAAAATAGGCGGTTGTAAGCTTGAAAGGTTCGTTCTACTTTTTCAATCCACTGCCATATGGAACGGTGCTTCGGGCCTGGATAACTTTCACTGCTCATCGTCCAATCCGTACTAGGAATCGCACGATGAACGGTAAGACCTCGTTAATCCACAGCTCAAAAAGTTTTGACTTCTGGGGGTTGTAATTCATAAGAGGATGACAGCTGGTTACCGCAAAAACAATTTTAACAGATTTTTAAAACGTAAAATGGTACTCAGGGAGTGGGCGCAGAGTCCTCCTCCTCTTTACTTACATATATACCAAGTGTCAACAAATCTATTAGACAAGTCATAAATTTTAGGCTATTAGGTGTATCAAAACGAGATTTGGTATAGGTAAAGGGTACGTGGAGAGAAGAGTTTTCACATATTTTTCACTTTCCGGTCACTTCCGGTTTCACCGGAAATGGCTCCGATTCTAAATTTTTGAATGGAACACCCTATATATTACAACATTTTTTTTTCTGAGACAATTCTGGATCACAATGTGAAATTTACGAAAGTTTTTACGCCTACTTAATTTTTTCATGTTCATAATGTTCATCATTGATTTTCCGACAAGAATGAACTCTGTCCTTACATGGAATGTTCTGGAATGGACTGCGATTATGTAACATTTAAGATTTCACAAATCCTCTAGGACATTCTAAGGGGCCACGTCTGCCTATACATGAATAATTGTCATCCAGCACCTCTCCAACCAGCCTGCCATAATGGGGAGGTGCACCATCTTGTTGTTGTTGAAAGGTGACACCCATTGAAAAATAATCTGGGTTTGTTAATTATCTAAATCGGTGGATAGGTACAGCTTGTCAAATATAGGAAAAGGTTTGAGAATTTCTGCTCTATCTCTCTCTAGATTGTGCGGTACTAGCGAAAGAAATAGAGATCAGAAATTCTCAAACCTCTTCCTATATTTGACAAGCTGTAGCGATTCTCTTGAATAGATTACTAGGTCACCATATTCTTTTATTGTTAGGAAATGAGATAACTCCACTCTTCTAAATCTTCTACACCTGTGAACAGGACCAATAAAGATAATTTTTCATTCTTATACTACATGGTCTTACTTGAAGCTTTGAATCAAATTATCGAAATGAACAAATCGTTCAGGCCAGTCTTAACTCACTAACACAGTAGGTTTATGGACTGACACCTACCGGAAAACAACTACTCCCCTGGCTAATACCACAAAGGGCGTTGGATTACATCCGACAGGTGTCAGTGCAGTATTCTACACAGAGGTAATTTCTGCATATGCTGTTGACGATACAACTTCCGGAATCGATTTTTAATTATTGTAACACACTTGCAGACCGGTTTCGGGCTATTTGGCCACTTATCAGTGCAAGGTAGTGTCTATAGATCAAGATTTTTGATCGCTAATTTTGTAACACACGGTTTAAAAATATCTGAACATATCTTCTTTTCCTCAAATAGAGATGTATGAAGTTTTTCTTATTTTAAACAGAACATCAGGTACATGAAAGGAGAGTTCCACTAATTGTTTATAACACTGTTATTTGCTATCAAAAATGTCGGTATACATGGCTTCATGTAATTGATATCCGAGTTTATTTTGGTAATCGTTCAAGATTCAAGTGATTATCTTTTCCTATAATAGATATTTTAAGGTAAGTTATCGCCAGGGGTGTATCAACTCACCTCTCACAATTTGGTGAAACGACAATTTCTAATTTTAAGAATTTGACTGCGTTCTTATTTTCTCAGCATTTGGTTGCATCAATTTGTTCCGAATAGAGGCTAAAAGCTGTTCCTCGTTGAAAAATTGAGAGTAGAAACACAGTACCCCACATGGTATCCTGTAAATCAAGGCTGGAGATGATTCTGGGTGAGTATTAATGCACACATTTTTTTTTCATTTTCAAAATCTGTAATTGTGTGTTATATCTCACCTAGAGTCAATTTCATCTGAGCCGCCAGGTCCAGTGGGAATAATTCCTAAAAGTGGAATATTATATCTCTTCCATGTATTAGAAATTTTTTACCTTAGCTTATCTAATGCCTCCCTGTATTATCTTTTTTTAATTGAATATTGAGTCAAATTCCTAGAACTCAGATTCATCCACTTGAAACTTGGATTGCATAAGAATTCGTGAATGAGTATTAGATTACCTCTTCCTGGGAACTCTTCAACACATTATAAAATGTTTTGATTCAGTACAACAAAAACATATCTTTTGTAATACAATATCTTTTTCCTTTCAAAACACTTGTAGATATCACAATCTTGGTAATATTTTGTATTTGTAGTAGACATGGTTAAATTCATGCTTTAAACACCTACGTAAATAGCTTCATACATATATTCAGTAATGAATAATAGTCTCGACGCTTGTTGAATCATCTTGTAGAACTGTTGTTCGAGACTTTAGATGTTAATATTCATTTGTATAAAACACCTTCAAGTGTACATACGCTGAAAGACTTTAACTGGTTACCACAGACATCCAAGGTTCAAGTGCAGTGTACATTTCTGTGGTCCAATATTAATTTTGTGTATCTCGTTTTCATGAAACGACTCCCACGTTGAACCCTATCTGATTAGTGACCTCCAAGTCGCTCAAGGGGTTAATATCGAAGCCCGCCACTAAACCCACCTGTTTTCCAAGAGGTCAATATAGAAGTCCTATAAAAGCCACCAGATAAGACGAAAATAGGAGACCACCGTTACCACAGAACCAGTTCCGTGACCCACGTCAGTGACCAGACCAGATACTCCATCTGTTTTGGTGAATCATTTTGTAAATATTTTTGTTAAAATCAAACATTCATTTTATTATATACCATATACATTTGGTTGTTTTATTAATTGAATGGAACTGGCCGATACTTGATGAAAATCCATATTTAAACTCGTTATTACAATAATACAGTTTATTGTATGATTTTCTCTATAATTTTAAGGTGAAAATCATACAATAAACTATATTGCTGTAATAATGAGTTTATTGTTTTATTGTTTTGCTTAATAAAGAAGAAAGTTACTGTTATCAATTTGAAGGAAAGTTTGAATTTTTATCCTTTTCTATAAACAAAAAATTCTGGCGTCCAGCCAAAATTAATTTCAAGACCCTTGCCTGACACATAACATAATCTGAAACTGGCAAGTCAGTCCAAAAAACACAACTCCAATCTCCACTGAACTAGCCTGGCTAGTCTGAAGTAACTACTTCGTTGAATTTCCATATGCTTTAACGACCAATGGTGGTTTGGTGGACTCCTTTACGCTAGCGGTAAACTATTACTCCGTGTAAAAATAATCCCAGCAAAGCTAATCATTGAAAAGATATACTTTCTTAAATCAAAATGATGAATAGGGTTGCAGGAGGTGTAATTTTCTGCGACAAAACGAGGATCATATTATATAGGTATCATAGAATTCACCGAATACTTTCATTTTATGTGAAAATATTCCCAGCAGCGCTTTTTGTTTGGAATTTTTTGAATCGAAATGAAGGAAGGGGTTGTAGGTGATGTAATTTTCCACGACAAAATCAACTATCAAACAGATGTTATGTAGCACGCTGAATTCTATGATTTCTTGAAAAAATATCTCTACAGTGCCATTTTTCCAGAAGATATGATTTTTAAATCAAAATAATATAAAGGGTTGTGGGAAATGAAGTTTTCTGTGACAAAATATGTTTGGAAGGAGAGATTTTTATGACTAGCCATGAATTTTAACGACCAATGGTGGCTTGGCGCACTCCTTTCTGCTGGTAATAAATTCCTCCAATTCGAGTCTGAAACCCATGGCTGCCTTGACACTGGTATAGTTCAAGTTAACGATATAGTGCAACCTACCTCCCAACACTTCCCCTTCAATAATATATTTAGGGAGCTAACTGATTTCGTTATTCAATAATCATTTCTGATTATGTATGTATATGACATATTATTACCTTCGTATCAAATTTTGGAAAATTATTTTTACGCCATATGCTTTGTTTCAATTTTCCCCAAATCAACTCGATGGGATTGAAAACACAAAAATACGGGGAAAGTCTCAGTATGGTGTGTCCATACTTTTCAGCAATACTCTCAAGGGCATACACTTTTTCAAATGTTTTTGTCTGTAAAACTTCAAGTAGTTGGTTT
>WOGR01005942.1:0-13433 GCA_015342045.1 Leptinotarsa lineolata | reverse complement strand
AAAACATTGCAACAATTTCGAGACAAGACCAACACAAAACGACATGAAACAAACGAATGGCTTTATCTGTGTTCTGATAAGGTGGTGTCTGTTTTTTTAATCACAGACAGAAAGAAGAAGAATGAAAAAAGGGGTAAATCATTTAGGAATTTTACTTATCGAATTGAAGTATGCCGTATTAAGGCCATCAACATCTCTTCTAATGTTAACACTATCGCATTTAAGGATATATGTCATTTCGCTCAAGAGTCTTTTAGATAAATATGGTTGAACATCTAGAATAGCTGGATGATGTTGATCATCCAGGTATGTTGTGTTGTGGGAGGTATGTTTATGAAAATGCTTTGTTACAGAGCCCTGAGGAAGAATTTAATTAAATTCTAAACGTTGGCAAGAAAAAATTGTTTTTTTCTAAGAAGAAATTAATCCTGTTACCCAACCAACTTTTTTCCAGATAATAATAATAATAATGATAATGATAAAGAACAAACAGTGAAATATATTTCATCAGAGAAGGTTTGTCTACCAGCTTCTTCAGCGACACCTTTTCTGAATGTTTTTTGCCAAATCAATTTGTTCAATAGGAGTGAGAGAAGGAAATCTTTGCATTACTGCCACTTCCAATTCGTATCTAGAATTGGCCTGCAATTTAAAAATGAAATAATACAACCTTTCCCAGACGTAAAAGTCCATAGGCGTTAGGTCCGGTGATTCAGCCGGCCAACAGTTGGGTCCTTGGTTGGCTATCCAAGTTTTACCAAAATTTACAGCCAAAAAATTGGTGATAATTGCAGTGTTGTGAAGTGAAGCCCCGTCTTGTTAAAAATATATTTTTCTGAGCTCCATCAGTGACAATTCATCAACAAGGGGTTCAATATTTTGCCTTGAAATTTCTAAACACCTCTAAGATGTGAGATGAACGGAACGATAATTCTACCCCTGAAAACACCTGCCCACACACTTAATCCAAATTTTCCTTGACTTCTCTGCTTCGCAATAGAATGAGGATTTTGTTGTGCGGTTGAAAATGCCGGAACTGCGCACATAAGGTTCGTCTGTCCAAATACACTTCAATGAAAAATGACGCACTTGTTTACAACTTTCTAGGAACCACTGGCAAAAAGCCATGCGGCATTCGAAATCCCCTGGTCTTTGTTGATGAACTCTCCTGCTCCTGTATGGCTTGAATTTATGTGTTTTTAAAATCTTCCTAACGTTAGTTCTTGGCAAGTCTGTTGATATTTCCAAATTTTACGTTGACATTTTAGGATTATTTTCAACAGCTCCTGAAACGACTATTTCTTCAAACTCCTCATCCATATCTGTTTCATATAATTTTGCCCTTTTCGTTTCAAATTGACCACCGTCAATTATGTTTTTTTGCAATCTTGCGAAAATGTTTCTAAAAGATTGTTTTCCCCATGGATACTTCTCGTGATACAAATTGCTTGCTGCCTCTGCATTTTCCTCGGTTTGTATAAAACAGACAATCATATCCCATTTTTCATAATTCTCATTTTTATTGGGACTGTGTTTGAAAATTGAACAAAAACCACCAATTGGAGAGCGTCTTTATTGCTCAAATAAAAATTCAATAGCTACCAGTAAAGATTTTATCGCCTCATCGTCCAAAGCCTACTTGATCAAAGTGTGCGTTTCAAAGTCTACATGAAAAAACCCAAAAGCTCTGTATTTCAAAAATGACTCTAGCAAAATATGAAATGTGCTGAATATTTGGAATGGTGATTCTAAACTTTATTGAAAAATGCAGATATATAGAGGGTGTATCATTAATGAAATAGTTTTTCATCAAAAACTATTGATATGATATTTCATTTGAAAAGATAAGTTTTTTACAATTGAATCCAACCTAAAAAGTGATTTGGAAATGTTTTTATTAAAATAAGAAATTTTTGACAGGAAAAAAGTTACAGTAACTTTTCGAAATTTTAAATTTTCGAAAAACATGCTATAACTCAAAAACGAAGATAGATACCTAAATGTGGTTTTCACCATTAAATTTGTCATAAAATTTGACCCTCAGACACAGTCATCAGCATTCATCTATCTAGTTTCAAAATATGAGTTTCCCTTTAAAAGTATCCAATTTGACCCGTTCTGTACAAAACCCGATCTCACTGTAAATTATATACCAGTTTTCAAGTCTTACACCCATATTATGTTGTTAGGAATGTGCATTAATGAACATCGAGATTGGAAAGTACATTGTTCGAGTTTGATATCAGCTTTTCATTCGCAGTGCTATCTTTCGAAAAATTTGAGAACAGTGCTTACACTTTCTCAATTGCTGATGGTTAGTTACGGGCAAGTGGAGAGTCGTATGCGTTATGGTGATTTTTTCTGGGAATGGTAATCCAGGACGTTTTTACTGCACAAAAAATATCAGGTGCATCATGAATGTGCCTAGTACCAGAGCTGTAAAAGGTTTTTCAGCAAATATGAAATCTTATTACTTCCATTCTTATATGTTTCGGAATCGTGTCTTTATATGTTCAAGAAAAGAGATACTTTTGTGAAGAATTCTGATGTACTCGTGAATACTCGTGCTCAAAATCGCTTTCATTTACCATTTGATTTTTTCTTTTTTTTTTTCTATTTCTTCCGTCGTCGTACTTTCACAAAAACCGTTTTTGATTTGCATCAGCCGTCACAAAACATTTTTATTTTCAATTTGCCATATCAAAGAAAAAGTTGATTGAGGTAAAAAAATCGAAAACTATCAATCATTCAAATCTAAAAATTTCGTTTTTGAATCTGAAATCACAATTTCAAATTTAACTTTTCAATATTAAAATCAAAATTTCGGAATTATTCATAGTAACAAAAACTGAAAATATGTGTCTCTGCAAGTTTGTTAACATTATAATTTCATAATAAATTGTATTTGAATTTTAGTTTCATACAATAAAAATTTTGTCCGAAATGTTCTAGGACATTCCAAGGCATTTTCGAAGTGAGTCTATGACACTCGTGATTGTGTTCCATAGAAGTTTTCTTCAGGCTTCGCCTCAAAAAAATCAAGGTTCAACAGATCTAGTGATCTTGAATACGAAGGACGAAAAAATAAAGAAATTCAATGAAAACTTTTTGAATAAATCTCCAGATCATCTAAAAAGGTTTTTTCAGTTACAATCCAAAATAGAGAATCGATTTGAACAGTTGCTTCCTCTGCGGATATATTATTACCTAAAAAAATTTAAATTTATTCACCATAAATTTGGGTTTTTCATTCAAAAAGTTATGTTTTAATTATCCGATTCGAATAAGTAATTCATTCGTACGAGTGAACTTTTGAGCAACAAAATATCACTTAATTTATCATCTCACAGTTTTGAACTAAAACCATTATATCGAACGTCTTGGGAGCGAATAACTAATATGTCTTACGAGTGGTACAACAAAGGACTCAGTTTGAGTTGAAGGGGTTTTGGATGGAGTTAACGGTTAAAGTTATCGACTTCTGAAACACGAAACGTTCTGAATGATTCCCTTAATTTCCTGTGCTTGGCATACATTTCAAATGCGATGGATCGTTCACTTTATAACAGCTGTGTAATTGGTAAATTAATTGAAATGTCGACTTTCACATGTATACAGCGTAAGACGTTATTAACGAGGGTGTATTATATTGACCGTATTCGGGTAAGGCCTTTTCGTCATTTTCAATGTTTGGTACGTGTATCTCTTCGCAGATATAAAGCACAGATATATGAGCCAAAATTTTTAGAAATCTATCAACTGTATAGTGAGAAGATAATTTCAGAGTAAATTATCTATAGAACAGCTAACAACAGTAGTGTTACGTTTTTACCCGTGGGTTCAATAATAATTGACTACACTGAACAATAATCAACCTTAACTCTATTTCACTTTTAATACCACAAAACACTTCAACACTAAATCTTTCAACTATTCGAGTATCTATCGTCTTATTAGATCGCTCCGCGTACCGCACTGTACTCCAACTTGACTGACTTGATAGGCGAGAGGATGACGCTTATATTTATTTGGCAATCGAAGGTGGTAGAGAATTCTTTGGAATTCCATCTAAGCGGTATTCTCGTCACATCTGGAACGCCGATGAACATCGAAGATTCGCGAAGCTTTACTCGGAATGAGCGCTCACTTAGCCACGTCACAGTTGGTTTATGGCTACCAGTGGCGGCCGGCGTTATTTTTCTCAGGGCGTGATTTATAACAATGGTTATTAACGTTACAAGGTCGATTTGTAGCAAATAACGGATGAGGTTGAAAATTGTAATCCAAGGCGCAGCCGAGGATGATAATAATCGAATCCGTTATTTGGGTATCTGCCGTGTGCCATTCAAGACTTTTCGTAATCCCGCTGAACGATTACATTCTGATTCCGACGAAAAAACAAACCACTTAGCTCGTAATTCTACAGAAAAATCTCAACATCGTGTTGTCATGGAACAGCTTAACAATATTACAACAATATTAAAAACAACGTCAGTTTTTTGTGTTCACGAGTTCACTTTAACAACGATCATGAATAAAATTGAAGAAATTGAGGAACAAAATCAAATTTCTTTAGGAATATTGGGATTATCATGTGCAGCGAGTGATGATCTACTGCCGAAAATAACTGAAGAGCGATATGAAAAAGAATATGAATATATAAACATATGAATGAAGTTTTAAAAATATATTTGAACAAGTGATCTCTTAACGGCCGCCGGTCGTTGAAAAATCTTAAGGGACGGAGGTTGTTAACATTAACTTTTCAATTGTCATCTTAATACCGTTAAATCAAAATAACAGTATAGGATTACGAAAAGGATATCTCTCATTGGCGAATCTTGCTTGAATATTGACTGTAAATTGTGAAATTAGGTTTTCGAAATAAACCATACATATAAAATTTGAATGTTCCGCCATACGCAATATGACCAGTTTTTTCATCAATAGCTCTATTCAAAATTCGACTTGGGCATCTCTTCTTCGATCGATAAAAAAATTATTTTAAAAATGCAGTCACGTGAATTGCATTATCTGGAAAACTAAAATGTTTTTTCCAAAAAAATCCAAAAGTGAGGTTATTTCTCAAAACGCCACAAAAATTATTTGAAGGAGAAATTTTTTCTAATATAATTTTCCGTCATTATGAAAAATTTCATCTGTATAAGATGATTTAAATTTTTTTATTAATTTTATCACTGTTGCAAAAAAAAGATTGAGAGAAAATTATATGAAACTAGTTTTGACAATGCTTCACTCCTGACACGTTTTCCTATAGTAGCGCCATATTAAATGTATATTTTTCTACAAAAGTAATATACATAAAATCAAGAGAATATTTGTTTGAAGGTGTTTGACAATGTTTCATCGTGAGTTTCATTAGTTCGTACTTCCGTTTTCTTATATGATGAAAAATAATTTGTAATTCCTGAAAGAATCATTGAATTAATAATAATAGCTGAAAATAACAATTATTTTGAGCAAAAAACCCTGAACTGAAATCATAATAAAATAAAATACAAGCAACAATTGAAAATAGAACAATTGAAAATTAAAATTGAAAGATTTCAAGCCAAGTTACTTCACGACGTTTCGATTGTTAGTATCCCCAATCGTCTTCGGGTGATAGCTGGACTTATTCCTCCGAGATATGACTATTTATAGGTCATTCGAGTGCTTTCACCTATCCCCTCTTCCCTCTCAACGGTTTAGCGGGAGCTGACCGTTCGGCGGGAGTTGGCCCTTTTCCACTACGCTAGCTTGGCTGAATGCGTTGTTGGACAACATCTATGCGGCTTCTTTGAATTTTCTTCTAAACCACTGTTCCTCCTTGTGGGTGATCTCAGCTTGGTACCACTTGATGTAATGTTGATGAGTCCAAACATGCTCTGCTATTCTCGATTTGCTTGTTTCTTCTCGCTGTGTGTTTCTTGTGCTCGGTAATGCAGACTTTCGATAGCCTCTTAGTTTCACCGATGTAGGATTTTCCGCACTCGAAGGGTACACAGTAAATGCAATTCTTGGAATCGCAGTCCGCGTTTGGTGGCCTGGTTTTCATGAGGCTGCTACGGATAGTGTCTCCGGATCTGAAGCAGGTTCTGATGTTATACTTGGACCCATTTCTTCCTATCCTTTCCGAGAATCCTCTGATGTAGAGAAGTGCAAGTACTGGTTGTGACGGTTTCTCTTCCTTGTGAGGCTCTTGCTGTCTTTCAGCCAAAGTCTGTTCCACCATCACTTTGGGGTAACCATTTCATTGAAAATCATTTTTTATGATGCCTAGATCTTTCTGGAGACCTTTTTTTGTATTGCAGAGCCTGAAAGCACGGTCTACTAAAGTCGTGATGATTCCCCTTTTAGTCGATTGATGGTGGTTGGATTCGTGGTTCAGATACTGTCCCGTGAGGGTGGGTTTTCGGTATACAGATGTTTTTCACTTATTGTCGGTTCTCTTCACCTATACGTCTAAGAATGGCAATTTGTTGTGGACTTCCTCATCCATTTTGATAGTGATGGAAGATCTTACGCTGTTGATGTGCTTCAGGAATGTGTCTAGTTATATATTCCCATGGTTCCATATTATGAAGGTGTCGTCAAAGTATCTTAACCAGACTCGGGGCTTCTTGTGAGCTTTTTCAATGGCCAGAGTTCCGAACCACTCCTTATATATGTAGGCTATGACTGGTGAAAGTGGCGATCCCACTGGTAGTGCCTCATCTTGCGTAAGGAATTCGTCCTTCAATTGGAAATAGCAGTTTCGTATACAGCATCCTAGTAATTCCGGTAAGTTCGTCCTATTTCCCAGGTCTCCGTTTTCGGATAGTTTCCTCTGTATGGTTTGAAGTGCTTCTTTGACAGGAACGTTGGTGAAAAGGTTTTCCACGTCAAAACTGTGTTCTGTGACTTCGATTGCTCCTAATAGTTCGACAAAATGCCTTGAATTCTTCACAAAATAAATTATGTTATTGTTTTATCAGTTGAGCGCTTTTTGCTTAATATAATTGTTATTTTCAGCTTTTCTTTTCAATTCATTGTTTCTTTCAAGGATTTCAAATCATATTATATCATATTAGACAATGGAAGTCCGAACTAATGAAATTTCATTTCCGTTTAATTTTTAGACATATTGATTTTTTTTTACAAGATTTAACTGAATTTGAGTATTTTTTCATTATCGATGTTTATTACTTTTCAAAAATTGATTAGTATTGAAAATAAATTTTGCATCACCTATGACCAATTTTCAACAACCCCATTTCAATTTTATAGAAAAACACATTTCATTTTCACTTTAAAGAAAACGTGTCTGTAATAAAACACTGCCAAAAATAGGTAGTGTTATTTGGAAACAGGACTGCTATTTAAAAAAAAATCAAAATCTTGTCATCTAGCTGAAATTTTGTATATGGACTAAGATTGTATTCACAAAATTTTTACACATAACTTCTTTCAAGTTGTCGCAATCATAAAAAAAACTATGATATTGGTGTTCATTATCCTGTAAGTTCAATAATGAATAGTTTCAGTTTTTATGTAGTAATGTTTTTAAGTACAGAATGCTCGAAAAGCTACGGATTGTTTTATGTTGTTGTTGGAAAATCAACGTGAAAACAAAAACTACTTAAGTTTTTAGTAATGATATCACCCTCAAATTAGGAGAGAATACATTACACACTCGACGAAAGTAAACTTACTGCTTTAAATTTTTATGACCTTATGAGAGCTTTTAATTGTGTCTCTTATGAACTACTCTTCGAAAAACTGGAATTTTATGGTATAAGAGGTCCTTCGCCATTTCTCATTCGTTCATCTTTGACCGGTAGAAAACAATATGTATCTTCATAAAGCGGCAAATCGGAAATACAGAAAAATTAACATATTGTTCCACAAGGGTCTGTCTTGGTACCACTCTAATTAATCATATATATTATTGACCTATTCTTTTACATATACCATTATGATATAGATGCTGCTACCTATTTCTCACCACAAAAAATATTGATTGTCGCCATACCACTATCAACCAAATTCAAAATGAAGCTAAAATATGTTTCACTACAGTAAGCTCAAACTAAATAGAGTGAAAATTCAAACCATTATCGTTTCCAGTCATAATTATATACATTTATGATGGAATGAGTCGATGCTTGGAAAATCCATAACATATTCTAAAAACACTTTATTGTGAGATTTTCACTAAATAGTTTTTCAAAAACGCAACACGTGTTCGCCATACAATGGCTTCTTAGGAGTAAAGAAATTCCCGAAAGAGTTGTTTTTAATATATAATAATATACGAACTCTGGAAGTTCTGTAAATCTTATGGGAATCCAACTGGACTACTCGTTTAATGGGTCCAGTCATAACGAGAATCTATGCAAAAAAATATAGTCCCATATATTCCTTCCGAAGCAGATTAAATGGATTTGTAACGAAGATACTCTACTTCATATTCACTATTCTCTCATTCATAGTAGAATATCTTATGGCATTATTTTATGGGGTAGTTCCAGTTCTGCAATAAATGTTTTTCGATTACAAGAGAACAACCAACATTATGAAGTAATCTCTCATAACTATGAATATAACACCAGATCTGGCGACTTGAGCTTGTCGCCCACTTGTCCGGCACAGCACAGCACGGCCCGTCCCATCAAAATACGGATAGGATGGAACAATGAAAATGAATGACAACCGCCCACAAGCTCGGCATGGTACAGCCAAGAGCGTCCGCCGCCGCCGGAAAGGATTTCAGCTCTCCGATCCTGACCGGCAAATAGTACGTGCTGTGACGGACTGGCCAAGTGAGCGCGTCGCTGGCCAGCGTTTGCCAGCATCAACTTGTCCAAACGTGCTTGAGAAGTTTCTGTCTCTGTTTTGCTATTCCATCAGTTGACGACACAGTGTCAGACGGTATCTATGAGAATGGACGAGAAAAAATTGATTTGCTTGGTCCAAAAATATAAGGAACTCTATGACTTTAATGACAGTAACTACCACAGTCAACAATGCAAAGATAATATATGGGAGTAAATTGCAGGAAAAATGAATAGACCAGGTAAATATAATATGTATGTTTTAAGTTCCTATTCCTGATATATTCCTCAATCCCTGCGAGGCTTGATTATCGTCGGCAGCGTCGGTCCAATGGCATGTATCATTTCGGAGAAAGTTGTGTAAACAACATGTAGCAAGAACAACTTTATCAAGGTGCTCAGGAATGATTTGCAGGTGTCTCTGATAAATACGAAATCTCTTTGTTGAAATTCCGAAATAAAATTTTGAAGTTCGTCTAGCTCTACTAAGTCTATAGTTGTATATTTCAATTTCCTCGTAATTCAGTATTTCTCTACCAGGATGAGGGCGCATTAAATGTTTGTGTAAAGGAAAAGCCTCATCTCCGACAAAAACATAGGGCAAGTTTTCATTAGTGCCAGGTAAAGACTCGTCTGGAGGTGAATTATAAGTATTCTTGTACAACTTCTTTCCAGTGGCCGAATTTGCAAATATTCCTCCATCGCTATTTCTTCCATAAGCGCCTACATCAATAGCAGTGAATCTGCAATGAGCGTCTGCAAATGCAAATAAAAATGATACTAAACGTTTTCTTGTAGTTAAAATATTGTGATCTACTATTTGGAGGTTTATCAGTAACGACGTACTTCCCATTAGTGGCAGCAACTAAGTTTAGAAAAATCCAAATTCTTTGAAAATCCCGTTCATTTTTCAGCCAAGTTTTTTCTAAAGGTGAAGGCATCACCAATGGTTCCAATTTTAGCCATATAGCCTCATAGGTTCCATACACGATAATACGAACTGTTTCTCGAAGTCGGTAGCTAAACGCAGTTGTCCAGAACGTATCTCCCGTAGCAAGAAACCTAGAAAATAATCAATCAAGTAGAAATTTTGCATATAATTTTTTTTTTGTTGTTGAATGGAAGAAAAGATGGAGCACATCGAGAGATAGTGGCGAATCAGTTCCAAAAAAGAAGAGTTGGCGATATGACAAACAAATGACATTTTTGCGACCTTTTCAAGAAGACAGACAACAAATCAGTAATGATGGTGAACCCGAATCATTGGAAACTGAAACAGAACATGAAGGCACCGAAGAAGGCTGTTGTTTTGTTGATGCAGATGATACAATCAGTCCCGAAAGCATTCCAAGTTCTTCCGTGTTTAGACCAGAGTCTAGACAGGAGCCTATAATCGGCAGTGCAGCCTCGAATAAGTTGAAAGTATCAATACAAAAATAATCTCTCACTCAATAGACAAAAATGTATCGTCTACAGCAGCAATGCTACAAAATTATTTATTCGACAAAAACAAGCAAAGAATGAAGCATCCTAAAGCATAAGACTCAATAACAAAATTTTTGATTGTATAGCTGAAACAGTGAAAACGTTCGCTCCACAACTGCAAATTGAAGTCAAATCCAAAATATTCGGTATAGTTATCCATGCGGAATCACGAAATTTGAATTTTAGACCAATAACATCTGCTCCACGTCAGGAAGCTTATTTGTCTTATCAATCACATCGATTCACACACTATGAGCAACAAAATCGAGCCACTATGCCACAACCACCGTTCTAGCCCCAGTTATATCAGTCACCATATCCGCAGCCTCAAACACAGCATCCTTCAGACATTTCCACTCGCGCTCTATTCTCAACCACAGGCACAACATTCTTCAGCCTTATATCCGCCGTATTCTTAATATCCAATATTCACTCCTATACCATCACCTTTGGGTGATTCCAACAATGGTGGTAACTATACAAAGAAAACAATGTAACTAGAGAACCATTTTATATGGTATGGATACCATATAATATTTTTGTATTTTGATATTTGAATATATTTACTTTAATAAACATTAAAAAAATATACGATTATAAGTCTTTCTTCTTTTGATATTCTTCTTCTGAATTAGGTATTTTCAAATGTTAAGGCAGGCTCTAGAATATCCAGAAGTTCTGAAAATTTGCCTGGAGTCATTCTGAAATACTGGAAAAATTTCTCATCGTCTTCTTTCAGGTCGTTGAGAAGATGATGAATAATGCTGCCACTATAATGACGTCTTCTTCGTCAGAACTGCTAGTGATAGACATGTTTCTGTCACCGCTCGACGTCAACTGAAATTCTCTTGAAATCGAACAAACAGCACCTTCAGTATGCTGGTTGGAGCTGGACAATTGGGCGATGCTACTACCCATCGCCATCACGCGACGGACAGCGCCGTGCCGTGCCGGACAAGTTTTTTTAAGGCGCTCTAGGAGCGCCGTCTGTGCGAAAGTAGTGACTCACATTGGATTTGAATCGATGGAGGTTAAATTCATTTGAAAAAACGTTCTCAGGAAGTTTATTCCACATGAACGCAGTTCTCCAAATGAAAGAGTTTTCGAATAGTGAAGTTCGAAGTGTACTGAGTTGAATCTCAAAACTATGAGCAGCCACAGTCCGTCGCGTATTTCTGATATGTACCGTTCTTGGTGGAATCGAATGTGCCAAATCCCTTGAGCACTTCCCGTCAAAGTATCTATGAAAGAGAGACAAATCTCCAACCTTTCTTCGATGTTCCAGACTATCAAGGTTGCAAGTGATGTTTGCGTCTCCAATCAGGCGGATGGCTCTCTTTTGGATGGAATCCAGCAACTTCGAGGTACTCTTAGGGGCGGAGCTCCATACATGAGAATAATACTTCAAAGAAGGTCTGATCTGAGCTTATGAATCACCAAAAGTTGCTGAGGTGTGTACATTTTTCTGGTTCGAAATAGTGTTCCAAGCTTTTGAGAGGCAGCCTTTGCAATTCCAGCAACATGATTGTGCCAAGATATATTGGTGTCAATTTTAACCCCCAACAGACTTATCGAAGCAGAAAGCGGAATTGTCTGTTTTGACATTATTATATCCCGTTCAGAGACATTCATCTTTTTGAAGAAAACGGATGCTTGGGTTTTCGTGGCATTGAATTGAACCTGGTTACTTTCACCCCAATTCGAAATTACTTCTAGATCCTCATTAAGGTATGCAACCTCCTACTGCCAGTGAAAATGTGCATCCGCAACCGATGTCCTGTTATCCGAATGGAATGAAGAGGCAAGTGTGTGCTGTCTTCAACAAATCAATATATTGGATTCTTCTTTTTTCCTATAATTCGTTGATATACAATAAAAAGAGGGTTGGAGACAATATGGAGCCCTGGGGAAAACCAGCGTTGATGGTAAAAGTATTGGAGAGATATCCATCGACAGCCATTTACAGGGAACGGTATTTCAGGAAACTGGAGAGCCATACACAAAAATGCCACACACGATCAAAGGCCTTAGAAATATCAAGCGCAACAGCTTTTGACTCTCCATGAGTGACATACGATAAAAGGTCGCCTGTTGATCTTTGTTTCCGAAAGTCATATTAATGATCGCCCAAAATGTTAAAGCCTTCCAAATATTTAAGAATATGGTGGTTTACGGCTCCATTATATTTGATATCACTGATAGCAAAGCAACTGGTCTATAGTTATTTGGAAGATTCTTCTTGCCCTTTTTGGGAATTGGATGAACGCGAGCAATTCTCCAACAAGAAGAAAAAACACCTGTCTTCTAAGACTGTTTGAAAAGTCTGCAAATTACTGGTGCGAGTTCATTTGTACACTTTTTGAGTACGATGACAGGTACTTAGTCAGGACCAGACGCCTTGTTGATATTGAGCTGTTCCATAATTCGCCTGACTAGACGTTGTCGAATAGTTATTTTCGGCATTGTGAATTCTAGTGTGGGAATAGAGGGTGGTGCCGTTTCCAGTAAATCGACTGTGGAGTGGGGCGCAAATTGTTCAGCTAGTAGATATGCTTTTTGTACGGCTGTTGTTGCAATTTAACCATCGGCTTGTGTTAGTGGTGGAATTGTGGATTTTGTAAAGTTCTGATTAACAGTTCTAGCTACCGACCAGAAGGATCTAGACCCGTTGGGATTGGCAAGCAGTTTATCCCCAATTCTCTGATAGTGAAGTTCTTTGCTTTCATTTATCCTAAGTTTGCAGTTGTTGCGAGCATTAACAATCCTAGTTTGGTTTTCGGCACTGGGATTTTTGCGCCACCCTCGGTAGGCGAGATTTTTGGAAGCCACAGCTTGCTCGCAATTTTTGTTGAACCAAGCCGTTAGAAGTTCGTTTCATTGAAAAAGGAATGTATGCGTTAATGGATGATAGAATAACTTCAGTGACTTCAGAAGCACATGTTGATGGATCTTTAGAGCTAAAACAAACATCTAGCTAAGGAAAATTTCGGAAATGGTCTTGAAGATTCTCCCACTCAGCAGATCTGTAATGCCGAACTTTACGCGGCTTAGGTTGTTCTTTAACATTTATCGGTAATTCACTCAACACTGAAGTGAGTTTGTGGTCAGAGGATCCCAATGGAGATGTTACGG
>WOGR01005941.1:279-13433 GCA_015342045.1 Leptinotarsa lineolata | reverse complement strand
CCAACAATACTTCACTTGTCAATATTTGATGAATAGAATCATTTTTATTTCAAGATGGAGCGCCACCTCACAATTCTCAAGTCGTAAGAGAACATCTGAATGACACCTTCCTAGAAAAGTGAATTGGCACTTATGGACCTATTCAGTGGCCTGCGAGGTATATTCTCGAATTATACATGAATTTATAATTTTTTTTTCATATTCTAGATCACCAGATCTTACTCCGCTAGATTTTTTCTCTGGGGAACAATTAAAAATCAGGTTCACAATACAACATCAGCTTTTCGTGAAGAACTAGAGCATAAAATAGGGGTGGCATTCCAAAACATCACTGAGGAACAGCTAATCAATGTGATGCGCGCAACAATTGAAAAAGTTGAACTTTGCCGTTATCAAGGAGGAGGCCATTTTGAAAATATATAACCTTAATGGACTAATTTGCGACTTTCTTGCAATTATTCAGAAAAATAGTAGAAAATAAAGTGAAAGTGTGTGGCATCAAATTATTCGTACGAAAATGATCTTTCACAAAAAGCCAACGAGACACCCCCTTTCCATTTGAAAAAATCAAGTTAACTGTAAAAATTCTTATTTGTGACTGTGAAATAATTGTTAAAACGACTGTGAAGTCATAAGCCTCACAGTCGTAGTTTTCCCATGTAACTTGATCAAGAATGAAGCGATTTACACGGTCCGTGGCATTCTAGATCAAAAAATTAAAATTGGAATAAAAATGACTTCATTTGTCAAATATTAACAAGTGAAAAATTGTTGGATTCAGAGTGTCATTTTCGATCAAAATAAGTAAAAATATATAGGATGTCCTATTGAAAAATCAAAAGTTGAGGTCAATTCCATTCAAACCGGAAGTACGGCAAAGCAATTAAATATGTCAAAAAATGTAAATTGAACTATAATATACAATGCCCAATTTTCGTTTTTCTATCTCCAATAATAAAAACGTTATAGGGGTTAGCCACCTAAGAAAATCACCCGGTATAGGGGAGACCTGTCCAAAATCGTATAGTTGAACGGCAATCTATACATCTCTGTAATAATACACAATAGAATTGTCAAATCAACATATTTATTGACCAGTCTCATCAGGTCTCATCAGGTCTCATAAACGAATCAAGACAAAAATACTTCTAATTACGGATTTACACCGGACACGGTCCAAAACCGTACTATCGTCAAGAACATCAGAATCATAACCTGTACAACCTTCATGAGCCCAATCTTTACAGGAAGTACTCTGTACCCAACCCTCATCCATGCGGCATTGACCATATTTCTCAAGGCAGTACAGGCAAAGATCTTTACTATCTCCTGTTTTACTTTCTACCTTATCTTTATTTTTTTCTTGGTTTCTGACAGATTCAGCTTTGGTATTTTAATTTTTGACTGCGACTTACTTAGAAGCTCATCTTTATATAGAGATGATGTTATTATTGAAGTTTCACCTCTGCGATGGGTGACGCGTTTAGCGCTGTTTTCTACTAGACTTGAGATGCTTTGAGGTATCCAAAAATTTCCTTCGGTCACGCTCATTACGTTCTTTTTCATTTGTTCGACAACCCAGTCCTGTCTAGTTGTCGTTCTTGAATAACTGAATCTGTACACGAAAGAAATAAATTTTTATCATATCGTGGTATAACCGTATACTAACCGATTTTACCCCATACGATTCTATCCCAAGTTAACCTCAAACGAATATTTGCTCACCACAACAAACACGAATGAATTCGGTTAAAACAAACACTGAATATAATAGAAGAAACACATGCAATGATATCGAAAATTGCGTACTTACATTGAAATCTATTAGCAGGTACACACTTGCAGTGATTATTTTGACGAAAATTAGATCGCAGCACCTGAAAAACAATAAAATTGTTTAATATCGCAACGAACATAGCGGCACCAACAAGATTTTTTCGACAAATGGCTCTCATTGGAAGATCCCATTAACAGAAGTTTGAGCGAGAAATTCAAACAATCAAAAAATATAAGGGCATCATATGGTTTTACCCCGGTATACGGTTTTAGACGGGTCTCCCATACGCATACGGAGACAGTGTGGTTGTCTCACTTGCTCTCACACAGAGACTGTGTGAGAAAATTATTCAATCCTCGCTATCCTGATCAGGATAATGAGATAAACTCATGAAATTATTGTATTGTCACCGATTCTTGATAAGTGTACAAAGTTTATAATACATCTGTCAGTTTAAAGTTAGTCAAAATCGAATCCAAAGAAGTCGGTAACAAACAAACAAACGTGTTAAAAAATATAGGAATGTTAGTATAGACACAATTTCTGATTTCTCTAAAAGAACGTTTCAATAATATAGTCGTAGCATGCAATTCACAGACTTGAAGCATGACAATATTCAACCTACGAATATCAAAGATAAACTAGATTCCTCATGCAAGCTTCGACATCGATTGACGTAACGAAACACTATTGTCTGGTGAATCAGGATTTGCAGTGAATTGCAGTGGAAGACATAGAAAAATTTTTTGACAGTCGATGTCGAAGCTTGACTTTACAACGGACAGCCTTGGGGAGTCGTTTATCTTGGATGTTTGCGGATTAAGTCTTTTGTTGATCCATTGATGATATCTTCGTAAGGAGAGATGTCATCGCCTTATTTCATCAGGAAAGTATTTTAAATGATGCAATCTTTTTCAGCAAAGCACCACTGATGAGACATATGCCGGGTCGAAACATCGCAGTCTGGTGTTGGATCACGAATGTTTTTTTGTTCTGTGGTTTCAATTAGTTGCCTTTCAGTGAAAGTCTGAGAATGAATTTCGTTTGACTTGCGAAAGACCGCCTTGAGGAGTTAATCTTTGATATTCGTGAATTGAGTCTGCTGTTGATTCCATAGACAGTATAAGGGGAGATCTCATCGCTATATCATTTTTCAACACTATAACCTCATTTCCTGTCTATTCATAATTCTATTTTTTCTTGTTTTAGCGATTGCTTCAAAGCATTCATTTTTTACATTCATCTACTAAACCATTGATTTCTTTCTCATTCGCTTCTCAAGCATCATTTATACAGGGTGATTCAAATTCCATCCTCATCATTGGGATCTCGGAAACTATGAGAGATACGAAGATACTTAATTGGTGGCAAATTGGGAAGTTCTGAAATTCCGAGTATATTCGAAGATATCCGGAAAAAACAGAAATTTCGGAAAATGATTTTTATTTTTTCTGGCTTCATTCTCCAAAAAATTGCACTTCCACATTGCCACTTTTTCTCTGCTACATAATGGTGTTTTCAGATTCACTATCCGAGGTTTCGTTTTCCGGCCACCATTATCAACTTAATTTTTTCTCATGGGCGCTACATTGGATTCTTCCTGTTTTCAATAGAACCAGATTTTACCTTTTCAATGATGTATAATAAGTTATCATTCTTTTTCGAAAAATTGGAGATATTGAAAAAAATTAATTCTTATCATAATAGGCTTTGACTTTGATGTTTCTAAATTTGACAATTTGTTACACTCAATGACATTTTGTTATTGTATAAGTAATTGAATTTTTGGCGAAAATGGCTTTCACGAATGAAGAAAAAATAGATATGATACAAATTCATTACAAATACGATAGAAACAGTGTTAGAATATCGGAAATGTATTAAAACTTGTATTCCGAAAGACGACAACTACATCGAACTATGTCCAAGTTATTGGATCAAAATCTCATCGAGATTGGTTCATTTGAAAAGCCAAGGAAAACATACGGAGACAGAGTTGTAGGGTATCTCCTACAACTACTTAGTTTTAGAACATTTTATTTCTTCACTGATTATTTTCAGGATTATTAATTTTTCATAACTTTCACGTAGTATTTAGCTTCTATCGCGTATCTCTTTGCTTTCGAAAAACATATGAACATCGAGAACTCTTAAGACACGATTATCAATTTTTGTTAGGACATGTATTATTCATAACTTTCATGTAGTAAATTCTATCGCGTATCTGTTTTCTTTCGTAAAGCATTAACTCTTGAGACACAACCAAATATTGTGTTTATTTTACTCATCTTTAACACCCTTACCAAGTCGAGTGAAATAAGGGTCAAGAGTGGGTGATACTTTATGACCAACTATGAATTGTCAGTGAAGATTATTTTCAAGGGTGAGAACACATTTTTCAACCGAGGTATTTATCAGTCTCTGCTGGAAGTCCGTACCGATAACTGAAAACCTATCTGTAGTTACTCTGTAATTTTATATTCGCGTTTTTGTTTGTCATTGTTTCCTTTTTGTGTTGATAAATTTTATCGTCGATAAACGCTGTGCAAATAATAATTCACCTATCACCAGTCCTGACAATGTATAACAGAAATAACACCGGTCCTAGGATAAAACCCTGTGGAACTCCTATATTGATGTCTGTAAAATTTGATTGTACGGGTTTCAGCTTACTATTAGGTTGTTTCAATAATTTTGTCCGTGTTTATGAGTCTACTATGAACTGTAATATCTCAATGAATACTTATCAAATTCAATCGACATATGCACCATTTGAATGAGTGTCTACGTAACACACTTCGAATAATTCCGGCAGTATAAACATTGGGTTTTCAGGATTCGATGAAGTCGACGAAAGCCGGTTTTGCTTGGCCCGGATTGGCGAAGATTCTACCGGTGAGAAAGTTATCGAAGATGGTAGTCGATTGGCAAGAGGTCTGAGGAGTATGGTTGGTGAGGCAAAACTTCGACTCTTAAATCGTTTAATTTTAAATGTGCGGACGGGCGTTGTCATAGAGTAGGATTGGACCTTTTTGTTGATCAGTGCCAGTTGCTGCTCACGCAGTTTTTGGTATATTTCGTCGAAAAAAGAAATAAATTGTGCACATCCATTTTCATTCATCGTCAGTTGAAAACCATAACAAGTAGCAGTACACTAAAGATGACATATTTTTCTCTGTTTCATTCATATATGAGTTATGGAATTGTTCTCTGGGGTAACGCATCGCTGTATCTCATTTATGTCCTTCTTGAAATCCACAAGAAGTCAAATTTTTTGACGAAACATTCGGACATCCAGAATTACACGAATAATTTATGCTCGAATCGTGTTCGTCTGAATAAATTTCAAAAATATTCTTTAGATTATAATCTCTATAATACGATAGGGTGCCTTTTATGTTTCGGGATTTGGCAACCCTAGTGTTGCAATCTGGTGACTGACAGCTCTATCGTAAAGTTAGACATTTTTGAGGTTATACGTACTCAGAACGTGTTGACACACGAGCGCTATTTGTGTTGTTTACAGTAACTTAAAAGATTCATCGCGGCCCAAAAATGAAACTAAATCGTGAACATTTTCGTGCGATTATTTTTTACAACTTTCAAGATGCATTCAAAATGCATGTTTTGGAGATACCTCAATCAGAGTGGCAAAAGTGCTTCGATAATTGGTTCAAACGCATGCAAAAGTGTATAGATCTTCATTGGGAATATTTTGAAAAACAGTAAAGTGATTTTTGATGATTAATATTTATTTTTGTTTGTTTGTCAGTATTGAATTAGTGGATTTTCACTGATCCAATCATTATATGAAGGAATCCTTTTTTGGACCACCAAACCCTTCAAAAATTTGTTCTAAAACGGTCATCGCCAAAAAAGTCAAACTTTCAGGTGCAACGTGACAAAATTCAGCGTTGCCGAAACTTCAAATATAATTCAATTAACACCGTAACAAATGACTTATTTTCTTGGACTAACAATCAGAAAGCTGGTCGAGAATTATCGGCAAAATTGAAATATTATGCGATATTCCCTGCATAAAATATTGATTGAAAACACTATAAAATGCAGGTATCGTTTTGGTGAAATGTCAAGCAATCACATATTTATGACCAGTAAATCTCAAAATTCGCATGCTCTCACAATAAAGGTTATCCTCCATTAATAGAAAAACGCTGAATGGGATATGGAAATGCACAGCGATGAATTGTGGTTTGCGTGAATCAAATTGATCTAAATTCGAGTAATTCGAATAATATTCATCGTTTTTTGGAGTTGTATATTGAATACGGAAAACAATTTTAATAAATGAAAAATGATGTTTTCATTCAATAATCTCGAAAATCCGTTCCAAAATCGTGTAATATAATGAACGACATAAGATTATAGTACCTTAGGGAATACTGAGACTGTATTAGCTTTACAAATAGGTGTAAGGTGTAAAAAATAACATAACTGGCCAAATAGTTGCTATTAAGAAGATAGCGCCTTTCCTTGTGATGTACAATATACATTAGTATGATAAAAACAATAGTACCAAAATTGTGCATAGCTGGCGCTGACCAATATTATTACATGCAACGGCGGCGGCGTATAGAGAATTCCCCGATATTTTCGGGGATTTCCGAAACCATCGGGGAATTAATATTTCGGGCCGAAATCTATACGTGTTTCGTGTTTTCTGTGTTTTCTTTCATGCAAGTAAGTTTAACCGAAATATAGTTGCGAATTCAATGACAAGTTGCCTATTAGTGTGACCCGGAAACAAAAAATTTTCACATAAATGCAATAGATCTTTACAATGAGATTGATATATTGTCTATTTACATCAGTAATAAAAATAATATATCGACCAAAGAAGTGTTAACCTATCTCGTCGCTAACGAGTTAAAAGAAATATTTCCTAATTCATTTGTTGCGCTTAGAATATTTTTAACTATGCCAGTCACTGTAGCTCATGGGGAGCGATCATTTTCAAAACTTGAATTAATATAAAACTACCTAAGATCTACCATGAGCCAATCCAGGCTTACAAAGTTAGCTATAATAAGTATCAAGAAAGATATTTGTTTTAATTTAGATGTGACTAACCTAGTTATGGAATTTGCACTTAACAAGGCAAGAAAAGTCGATTTTAGTATTTAGACCTGTATACCTACCTAGTGTTGTATTTTTTTTTCTTTATTTTATTTTATTTTTCGTAAAATAACTATGTAGATTTTTGTATTTTGGTTATACCAAATTATATTTATCTACATAATATGTTGAATAAGGTCATATTTATGTTATAGGTATGTATCTATTCGGTGACTTAATAAATATATTTTTATGATTAAAATCTTCAAAATTATGTTTATATTAATTTTCCCTAATTTGCGATGTTTTCTTATACACGTTTTCCAAAACTGCTGATGAGGCGGCAAATTTGGTTCTTGAACCCGGGCGGCAAAACCTATAGGCTCGGCCCTGACTAAAAGTCTATATAAACTTGTGGCCGGAAAGGCTTCGTTTCGGATATTCATGGTGTTGAAATAGAATTTTTTGTTCGTTTTTTTAAAATAACTCTTGCAAAAAATAAGTTATCTGCACGAAATTTGGTACCCGGGTTTTTTTTGACGTGGGAAATCATAATTTCGTATTGATTTTCATATAACATCTAGAGGACGCTGCGTACGCTGTCATTATTCATTTCAAATTTCCCTAACTTTTTTGACAGTAAGCTTTTAATTACTTTTCATGAAAAAACCTGGTTTCCACACATCTTCTAAGTAAAAAATGTACAGTTCCTCAACAACGCTGGAGGTGATCGTTTTCGAGATATTTACAATTTTCTATATGGATGCATATTACTTAGCTCTTAGGTTGAAGGTTCCGAGAGCATTACAAAACCTAAGTATGTGGTGGTTCTCGTTAAAATAAATAACTTTTTCCTATAAAATGATCATCGGAAATCGTTCGTTTTCGAGATGGTTGGAACATGGTTGGATTTTGTCATAAGTATCCCTAAAACGAATTATTTCTCGATAAACCTTTTTTTATAGGAAAAAGTTGTTTATTTTGACGAGATCCACCATTTAATTAGTTTCTGTAATGTTCTCAGCAACTTCACTTAGCACTAAGAGCTAAGTAATATGCATCGATATAGAAAATTGTAAATATCTCGAAAACGATCACCTCCAGCGTTGTTGAAGTATACCTTTTTTACCTAGAAGAGGTGTGAAAACCAGGTTTTTTCATGAAAAGTACCGAAAGTTCACTGTCAAAAAAGTTAGGGCAATTTGAAATAAAAAATGACAGTGTACGCAACGCTCTCTAGATTTTACATGAAAATCAATACGAAATTATGATTTCCCACGTCAAGAAACTCCGGGTACCAAATTTCGTGCAAATAACCTGTCTATCACCGGCACATTTTTTAATTGAAAGAACGATGATGTCGTTACCAGAACCATCTTCGACCCACCCTGTTAAAGAAAACCGCCTCACTCAGTATCAACATTTGCAAAGATTGCTCCAACACTTTTGGACCCGCTGGAGCCGTGAATATCTATGAGCTCCAACAAAGAACTCGATGGAAGAGGGACCAGGGCGAACTTTAAATAGGACAATTACTTCTTGTCCGAGACAACAATCTTCCTCCTGCAATGTGGCGACTAGACTGGGAAGAGTTGTAGAACTAATCAGAGGTAGAGACGACGTCGCCAGAGTTGCTGTAATACGTACCGCAACTGGAAAGGTTACTAGAGCAGTGAACCGTTTATGTCCATTACCCGTTGTAACTCAGGATCGCTAGGACTTACAAGGCCGGGGGAATGTTCAGATCCATCTGTTACGCATCTATTCATCAAGACCAGCAGAAACCCTTGCGAAATCTTCGACCATCAGCAATTCAAAATCGACCATCCATCAGGCAAGAGCTCGTGCGTTGTTTCACAATTAAAAATTCTTTTTTTTTGTTATACGACATTTTTATATCATTATATGCGTTAAAAAAACAGTATTACAGTTTCACTACACGAAACAATAACTACTGATAATTTCTATTAATATTTTCAAAAGTATTTAACCCAGAAATCTAATGATTATCAGTGTCCTTAGGCTATTACTAGTGAATACGATATGTTTTTCACTTATAGTCAGTGGGCATACGAACTGGGCTAATTTCGGATATGTGGTTGGTTAGTACCTCGTTTACCAGGTGGGGCGGTGACAAACATGTTGTTTGTTGACCGCTTCAGCTTAGTTCGAGGAATGATATGCTGAAAGGAATTCGAATTTTTATTATGGAATATTATTGACTCTATGTTGATGATGACCACTACCTTGCACTGACGAGAGGCCAAATAGCCCGAAACCGATCTGCAAGTGTGTCCGTTCAATAATTGAAAATCGATTCCAGCAGTTGTATCGCTAACAGCATATGCAGGTAATACTTCAGTGAAGAATCCTGTACTGACACCTATTGGTATAATCCAACGCCCTTCGTGGTATTAGCCAGGGGAGTAGTTGTTTTCTGATAGGTGTCAGTCCATTAACCTACAGTGTAGGGAGTTTGAGACTGTCCTGAACAAATTGTTTTTTTATATGATTTGATTTACAGCCAGTCTTCAAGTATGTCCACTGACTATATGTAAAGAAATTTAAGTTTTTGATAGACGTGGCTGGTACTTAATACAGAGTAAAAAATATTCCGTTGTTGAATCTATTTTGGTTAAAATGGCAAAAATCTTGTTGAATTTTCCAACACTTTTAGTCAGTTTCACAATTATATTCATGCTCAAAATTTGTTAAATGATAATATAGTTCGGATAACCATAAAAACTTTTGGTAATGGTTGGGACATACTGTGACCATAAAGGTTATTAGCATCCAAATAAGTGGCAGAAAACGATTATTGGCAATATGCTTCCTTTCAGGACACTGAATTATACTTCCACGTATACCTTTTTGGAAAAAGTTATGTCAATATCCGTGAGCACCGGTATACTTGAGCATGGCCTTACAAGAATGGCCGGGAGAGGTGAAATAGTGGGCTGGATCTAATTCATATTCATCCAGATATAAATTACGGAAATTCTCGAATATATCGCATAAAATCAATACATCCGATTTCAAATACAAATCTGAATAGTCTCCTAATGTTTCACAATCGAAGAAGGACTATACACGTATTGCCTTCTCATAATCATCGTCAGTTATATGTTTCTCATCAATTGAGCATAAAAATCGCATTATGATGGTAGCTCAGTACAATCTTACCTGGTCAAATCTTAAACGAAACCATAGGGAAAAACTCCTTATCGCCCCATCAGAAGAAATTTTTCATTATCTGGAAAACACTCGTGTTTCGACACGAAAAAAATTTTATATTATATCAATGAATTGAAATGAAAGAAACTGAAGTCGTATTACATAACGCTCAATGTTTTGAAATATTTTCACCTTTAACATTCAACGAAATAATGAAGAAGCAAAATATTTCTTTGAAAATTATTATTAGAGATAATGTAATTTACCTATACTAGTACTTGTTTGGAAGTCACGAATGACAAATTTGTTTGTTCACAAGTTCACGAGTTGAATACCAGGTAAATAATTTTTGAGATTTTTTGAAATTACTCTTCATTTACCATTCCAGAGACCAAAATTACGTTATGATGAAATTATTTTTCCGAGCTGAGGATTGTGCATTTTCACATTCACTTTCAAAACGATGAACCTCCACCATATTACTTCATCCAGTTAGGCAGTAGCCAAATGATAGATTTCCTTCCAGATGGATTAGCCGAAGAGAAGCAATAGAATGGCCACCACGATTTTACCCGACTAATCACCTCTAGATTTATTTCTGAAGGGGCATCTGAAATCGAATGCTTATAAAACACAGCCTCGAGATCTGAAAGATTTGAAAGATTTGAAGAGAAGAATAAAAGTTTCATGTAGAGTATGTAGAGTCAAGTATGTGGTATTTTTGAAAATGTAACTGATTGACCTTCAAAATGAGGTGTCACCCAATCATTTAAGATTTTAGGTATTGTGACCGCCCGATTAATAACTGTTGAATAATCAGAAAAACTGTTCAATACTTTCAATTTATGAAATTTGAAAGAAAGCATTTTGCAAAAAGGTTATATATGTGCAGTTGAAAGATAACTAAACACAGTTGTAAGTACCTCCAAAGCACCGTTCTGTCTCATCCCCCAATGATGTGTAAGTATTATATTAATCGATGACGTATCTCGTAAATCGCGGTTGTTAACAAGATAAAACGAAAAATACATTTAAAAAACGCATAGAAATTTGTCGATTGCGTTAGGTTAGGTCAAGTATAACTGGGCTAAGTAACTACTTTGCGATTCAATAACAAGGTTCCTTACCATAAACCGGGTCGGGGACATATCAGTGCGAATCGAATGAAGTGACATAATAAACAATATGAAGAGCGGTTTTTCAATGATCACTTTGTTTCTGACCTACTTGTTTCGAATTTAGTATATGGAGTTGAAAAATAAATATTTCTTGAAATTTTTCATGTTATATATGAAAACGAATATCTAACTCAAAATATAATGATTTATCTGTCCGAAATTATGTTTGAAATTTAACCGAGAACCATTTTTCAAAGAAAAACAGGAACCAAACAATACGTTGAATCGAAAAGAAGACAGCGTCAAGGAATATTTTCAACCCTGTTCAGTCTCAAGTAGCAAGGGAACCAAATGGCATATTATTTCAAAGGGCTTCCAATTCAATATTAAAGTAATATACTGATAACTTCTTTGACCATCAATATTCGAAAAATCTCAGAAATGATAAGAACTAGAACTGAGGATAACAGTTTCAGGTTTTTAGTTGACCGAAAATTTTAGTGGAAATGTTTAAAGGGTCAAATTACCTCCAAAAAATTCACATACGGCAAAATTCAAATTTTTATAACTGGAATTCAATGAGAGGAAAACTTTTTTGTCACCCTTTTGATTAGATTCTGACACAAGACGTACGTTCAGAAACAAAAATTAATTCACCATTAATTCTGTTCAAGTTGTGCTATTCAACTTTAATAAGTGAATAGCAAAAATTGTTTTCATTTATTTATTATTCCGAATACCTAATGAATAAACTCAAAAGGGTGTTTTGGTGATATAAGTGGACTGTTAAAAAATAAGGTAAATATTCAAATTTCGCGAGCTACAGACATTCGATTCGCGATTTTTTCATTTTTGAATGTTGGTACACTTATCTCGAACATATATTCACAGTTTCAGCTGTTCAGCATGTTTAGTTTTTTGGTGAGAGGCATAAAAGTTAAAAAGTGTTTTAAGTGTTCGCTGATTTTCTGCAATAGAAAAAATTTGAAAAAACAATTTACAATTTTTGAAAAATAATTTATATCAGATTTTTAGTAAAAAATGAATTAAGTGCTCAAAAACACTTGAAATATTGACAGTGGTATACGGCGATTGTCCTCTGAATCAAAAAAAGTTTACGAGTGGCATAAACTCTTTACAGAAGGTCGAGACCCAGCACATCAACAACCGATGAAAATGTTGAGAAAGTGAAGAAAATTGTTATAGAGAATCGTCATTATCACTATTAGAGAAGTTGCTGAGGATGTCGGCATATCGGTTAGCTCAGGCCATGCAATTTTTTTGGAAATTTATGGCATGAAGCATATTGCAGTGAAGGTCGTTTCAAAATTGCTGAATTTTGACCAAAAAAACCGCCGCACAAGCATTGCTCTGGAATTGGGGAATGATGGCGATCCAGATTTGCTCAAAAGGGTCATAACTAGTGACGAATCATGGGTATATGATTATGCCATTGAAACCAAAGTCTAATCGTCCCAATGGACTAGCCCAGGAGAGCCAAGACCTAAAAAAGCACGCTCGCGAGAAATCAATACGAAGAAAACCTCCAGTATTGTGGAAAAATAACTTATAGCCTTTGCATCACGATAATGCACCTGCCCACTCGTCATTGCTTATTCGTAATTTTTTGGCCAAAAACAACACCGTAACCATGCCTCAGCCGCCGTATTCACCAGATTTGGCCCCCCGCGACTGTTCCCAAGATTGAAGAGACTCATTGAAGGACGGCGTTTTGCGACGATTGAAAAGATAAAAACCGAATCGCTGAAAGATCAAGGACATACCAAAAAGTGTATGTCAGAACAGCTTCGAGGATTAGAAAAGACGCTGGCACGAATGTATTATATCCAGTGACGGCTCGTGCATTGGAGAACAGGAGAGGCTAAAGTCATAAAGACTATATACACATAGAGAAAAAAACTTCTCGCCTCCCTAAGACTTTGGTCGTCGGTTTTGAAATCGTCACTATTTAGGATAAAATCAAAGACATCAATCAATTTGTCTTTGTT
>WOGR01005940.1:0-13434 GCA_015342045.1 Leptinotarsa lineolata | reverse complement strand
ATAGGGCGAAACTGCAGTAATTTTAGTTACGAATAAAAGTGGTAAAAAACATAGAAAATTTTCATTTCTCATTTTTCATGATGATCTCTCACCACGTAGTAACGGCTACATCAATCAATTTTCTTTTCAATTTACTGTGTAATTTGAATTTATATATTAATGCTCAGCTTCTAAGGCGTGTCAATGAGAAATGTTGATTTCTTGGACAATAAAGCATATTTTCTCTCTTTCTCTAATTGTGAAACTCGTTTCTCCGAAACATTAATTTATAATCAGTATAATAGATTAGTAAAAAAATGTTCGAATTGCCAAAAATAAATATTATGAAGAAAAATTCAGTAACCCTGCTCCAAAGTGCATGTGGAAATCAATAAACGAAATTCTTTCTGATAAGAAGAATCATGGAAATGATGAAATCAAATATATATCCGTTGATGGAAATAAAATGAAAATCTACAAGATTTTTGTGAAAGTTTAAAAAAAGTTTGTCATTGTTAGTACAAATTTATCGTCAAATATTCCTATTCCTACTCAAGATAGTCCAGCAGTTCAATCAAAATTATCATCTATGTATCTCAAACCTACCGAACCAGAAGAAATAGAAGAAATAATTAGTATGTTCGATTTGAGAAAATCTCCAGGATTTGACGGAATTACCAAAAAAAAATGTACCTAATAATGCTAAAATTGCCAAAGTAAAATCATTATTTAAACCAGGTAAAAAAGACCAAATGACGAATTATAAACCAATCTCATTTTTACCAGTTTCATCTAAAATTATTGAGAAATCAATACATTCCAGATTATTTGAATATCTTGAAAAGACAAAATTATTATAAGATGGGCAATACGGATTTCGAAAAAATTGTGACACAGAGTCCGCAGTATTCGATGCCATAACCCAAATCCAGCTAGATTTAGATTCTAACAAAAAGAAGTGGAGTTCTTTCATTAGCCCTGAAGAAAGCATTCGATACTGTGGATCATAAAATTCTTCTGAAAATAATGTATAACACAGGAATCCGAGTTTTCAAAATTATTTAATGAATAGAAAGCAATATGTCTACATTGACGACATAATTAGTTCAAAAAAATCTAAAATGTGGGGTACCGCCAGGATCAATGCTTGGACCTGTTTTGTTTTTTTATATATTTCAATTCTTTGGCTACAGTAAATTTATTTGGCGAATTACAAATGTTTGCGGATGACACCACTTTAATTTACAATGGAAATAGTGTACAAGAAATCAAAATTAATATTTCAAAAGAACTTGATGAAATATCTTTATGGATGCAATGCTGGGTCACTTTTTTGAACTTTTGAATACGAAAACACACGCATTTCTCGCACAATATTAGACTTTATGTCACCTGAAGAGACATACTTGTTCTCGTCATAAAAGTATGTAAAAACATTCATACGGTTATTTGATTCAATCCCAGCCATAGGAATTGCGTTAAATTGAAAAGGGGTTATTTATTAGCTTTTCTCCCAATCACTTATCTCTGCTGAAAAATATCCCCTCATAAATTTCAAACAATTTCGTTTTTATATATATGTTCAACTTCAGCAGAGTTGCAACGGAACTTCGTAAGGCAACCTTAGAGACACGATGTCGGAAAATAAGAAGTGGGGTATGAAATGAGCTGTGAAGACTGTGACAAAAAATATATCGGTCAGACTAAGCGAGTCATGAAAACATGCAGCACATATCTGGTTTCGGAGACCAGAAAAATCTAGTGTCGTTCAACGCGCATTGAAGAACAGCCATAGAATAAATGAAAACTGTCTGAAATTGTTGAGATCAGTACATGACACTAGAATTTTGGCATGTGTCATGAGAACTATGAACAGTGACATTCCAAACAACCCAATCGCTCCCACCCGAAATCATTGATGTGTGTTTGGAAGTGGAAGTGCACCCTGTTAGATATAAATTGAGACCAGTTTTAGAGTTATGAATTAGTCTACTTCATCTCCTGAAGACGCCAACTTCGTTGGTGAAACGCGCGTGAAGCTAGTTACAGTTCTGGTGTTTGTAGAACAAGAGCTAGTGAATCCTCCGAGTAACGATATGTCTGTGAGGCTACAAATTCTTATATTGATGAGCCATAATAGCATGCTAAGTACGTTAACCATAACCTGGCACGCCTCAGTCCTGCACGTCATCAACCCCTATTTTTGCAAGTATGGATACAATTTTTTAAAAAACTTGATCCTATGAGCTTGAAACTTCTATACGATTTTGTTCATTCATTGCGAAGATAAAAAAAATTGTTTGTTCAAGCGATTTTATAGTAAGCAAGTACAATGACAGGCGGTTCTGGCTAGCATAAGTCCCCGACAGGTGAGGGGAAAGATGCTATGGGAGTGCTAGTAAGAGGCGTAACGTTGAACTCAGTGGTGCGAATGAGACGGTTTATCTAACAGTAAAATTGGATGGTCGTATACCTGCTTCTGTAGAAAGATTTTGAACGAAAAACAACGATTCATCTACGTGAAGTCGTGTTTAACTATCTTACGAATAATTTCGCTCTTTCATATTGTTATATATTTGAGTAAATAATAATATATCACATATGCCAAATGGATAACGATGTATCCAATATTTGATAAAAGCGTCCGTCACAGACATTTTAATAATAATTCTTAAAAACATAGACCACCTCTGCAATAATAATTAAAAAATCTATTTGGAATATGGCAAGATTAATTTAAAACAGTGTATTAATATTTCACAATTACACAAAAAATTAGTGCCCCTTTTATGACTAAGTTTACTTAGCTTTCACGCATTAACCAGATGTGATTTTAATCGATGTTTTTTGAGAAGAGGAAAAAAACCTTATTGATTATTCCAAAAAAAAGTTCGATTTTTTTTCAAGGACAAAACACGAGCACTACAGGAAAATCCTTAAGGCGCTCTAAGAGCAGTGCCTGTGCGAAAGTGGCGATTCACGTTGGATTTGAATCGCTAGAGACCAAATTCATTTGGAAAAACAGTCCCAGGAAGTTTATTCCACATAAACGCAGTTCTTCAAATGAAATAGTTCTAAAACAGTGAAGTTCGAGGTGTACTGAGTTGAACCTCAAAACGATGAACAATCACAGTCCGTCGCGTATTTCTGATATGTACCGCTCTTGGTAGAATCAAATGTGCAAAGTCATTTGAACACCTCCCGTGAAAGTATCTATAGAAGAGAGACAAATTTCCAACCTTTCTTCGATGTTCCAGACTATCAAGGCTGTAAGTGATGTTCGTGTCTCCAATCAGGCGGATGACTCTTTTCTGGATGGAATCCAGGTATGCTTAGGGGCAGAGCTCGTTATATGTGTGAACAATACTCCAAAGAAGGTCTGATCTGAGCTTTATAGAGCATCAACAGTTGCTGAGGTTTGTACAGTTTTCTGGTTCGGAACAGCTTTTGAGAAACAGCCTTTATAACTTCAGCATCATGATTGTGCCAAGACATATTGGTGTCCATTTTAACACCCAACAAACTCACCGAAGCAGAAAGCGGAATTGTCTCTCCCGACATTATTATATCCAGTTCGGAAACATTCATCTTTTTGTAGAAAATCGATGCCTGGGTTTTCGTGGCATTGAATTGAACCTGGATACTTTCACTCCAATTCGAAATCACTTTTAGATCCCCATTAAGATATGGAACCTCCTGCTGCCGGTGAAGATGTGTATCCACAGTCGATGTCCTGGAATCCAAATGGAATGACGAGACAAATGTGCCGTAGTCAGCAAAGCAATATATTGGATTCTTGGTTTTTTCCAATAAATCGTTGATATACAATAAAAAGAGGGTTGGAGACAATATGGTTGATGGTAAAAGTATTCGCGAGATATCCATCTATGGCCACTTGTAGGGAACGTTCTTTCAGGAAGCTGGAGAGCCATACACAGAAATGATCCGACAAACCGTAGCTTCGAAGTTTGGAAAGCAAACCTTCATGCCACACACGGTCAAAGGCCTTAGAAATATCAAGAGCAACAGCTCTGACTCTCCATGTTTCTCTATTGCGATATTCCAAATATGGGTGACATACGATAGAAGGTCGCCTGTTGCTCTTTGTTTTCGAAAGCCATATTGATGACCACTCAAGATGTTGAAGCCTTGCAAATATTTCAGGATATGGTGGTTTACGGCTTGTCCAAGATTTTTAATATCAGTGATAGCAAAGCGACTGGTCTATAGTAATTTGGAAGATTTTTCTTGCTCTTTTTGGGAATAGGTTGAACGCGAGCAATCTTCCAACAAGAAGGAAAAACCCCTCCCTTGAAAGACAGGTTGAAAAGTCTGCAAAATACTGGTGCGAGTTCATTGGCGCACTTTTCAAGTACGATGACGGGCACTTCATTAGGACCAGACGCCTTGCTGATATTGAGCTGTTTCAAAATGCGCCTGACTAGACGTTGTCGAGAAGTAATTTCCGGCATTATGGATTTTAGTGTGGGAACAGTGGGTGGTGCCTTTCCCAGAAAATCGACTGTGGAGTGGGACGCACATTGTTCCGCTAGTAGATTTGCTTTTTCTATGGCTGTCGTTGCAATTGAACCATCCGCTTGTGTGGTTCAATTGTGGACTTTGTAAAGTATTGATTAACAGCTTTAGCTACCGACCGGAAGAATCTAGACCCGTTGTGATTGACAGGCAATTTATCCCTAATTCGCTGATTGTGAAGTTTTTTGTTTTCATGTATTCTAAGTTTGCAGCTGTTGCGAGTATTGACAAACCTAGTTCGGTTTTCGGAACTGGGATTTTTGCGCCACTGCCGGTAGGCGGGATTTTGGAGGCGACAGCTTGCTCGCAATGTTTGTTGAACCAAGGTTTGCCGTTAGAAGTATGTTTCATTGAAAAAGGAATATATGCATCCATAGATGATAGAATAACTTCCGTGACTTCAGAAGCACAAGTCAATGGATCATTAGAGCTGAAACAAACATCTAGCCAGGGGAAATTTCGGAAATGGTCTTGAAGATTCTTCCACTTAGCAGATCTGTAATGCAAAATTTGCGCGGCTTAGATTGTTCTCCAACATTTATCGGTAATTCACTCAACACTGAAATGAGTTTGTAGTCAGAAGATCCCAATGGAGACCTTACAGTGACTGTGTGAATTTCTGGATTGGTCGTTAGGTATAGATCCATATTCTTCATCACGGTCAGGTATCCTGGTTGGCTCATTTATAATCTGAGTAAGTCTGAGTGAGCAAAAGCCTCAGCTTCGCGACGTTGTTCGTCGTTGATAGTTGTTAATTTGAGCCATTAGATATGGTGGACATTGAAGTCACCGAATATGGAAATTTCGGCACTGGGATGATTGATTTGCAGAGAGTGAATGGTGTTTGCAAGTGAAGAGAATAGTACCCTATATTGTGTATCGCTTGGGGGCCGATAATCTCAGTGATCTGTGATGTTATTTTAAACCACATAATATCAAAGTTTTGGGGTTCCAGCATTTCTTCTCGTTGACAGAAGTGATCGCTTCTGATGAAAAAGAATATTCCAAAATTACGTCTGAATCGGGAGTCGAAATCATAGCCGGGATATAGAAAATTGACTAAATTTGTTAAATCACTGACTTTGGTTTCTGTGAGTGCGAGAATATGAGGACTATTTATTTGCAGATGTTGGTGAACTGAGTTTATATTTGAGTTAAGACTTCTGAAGTTGTTGAAATCGATTTTGACGTTATTAGTGGGCCTCTTAGCAACTGCAGTTACCATGCTATTTCCCTGTGGACTGATGTTAGGAGGACCCTGCTGACTGTCAGAAATAGTTGTTTTCGAAAAACTTCTGCAGGATGATGCCCCCGGCTCCCACCCGGAGATCCGATTGGGGAGCTATTTTACCTCTGGAGTATTTTGACCCTAGGAGCGCCATCATGCAATCTTTTCTTATATTTCCACCCTTGAAGTCGGAAACAGTGGCACAGCAACGAAATGTTAGCCCGAAAGCAACTTCACGCTGCCTAAGCCAATGGTATCTCACCAGGCGATGCCGGGTGAGACCAGCATGTACCATCTGAAACGATTTTGCGGATCGTTTGTCTAGGTGATCCACGATCGCATTGTGGACTGTCAGCGACGCCCCATCGGTTTGTAGTCGGCACATTTAAGCTGTCCTGTCCGTATTCGATTCAGCTTTGACCAAGAGGAACGTGGGAGGACTGAGCCATTGAAGCCGAGTTCAAGGTTGGCTATTTGGATGTAGTAAAATTCTGTTGTAGGCAGCCATCAGACTCTCCATTGCTTTTTTATACTGTATTCATCAGTCATTTCGTAGGTGGTTCTGATAGGAGGATGTCTAGATTTCAGCTGTTCTTGTGTGATGAACTGAGCTTCTTCATGGATCGGTAAGCTCTCATTTGCCATGATTTTCCGATATTCTCTAGCTAGTGCTGTCGAGTGTCGTACCTATATGCGGCGGGGCGATATTACTCAGAGTAGGGAGTTACCTCACTGGAGTTGATTTTATGGTTCCAGTTATTATTCTCATTGTTTGTTTCAACTGAATATCGAACTTTATCGGTGTGAGAGCTATTTAGCCATACCGGTGCACAGTATTCTGCCGTAGAATATACCAAAGCAAACGCGGAGGTTCGCAGTGTGGTCGCGGAAGCCCATGACGTTCCGTCATTTCGTGTTCTTATTTTGGCGGTTATATTCGTAAGGTGGTCTCTGAACATCAGATTTCTATCGAGTGTAACACCCAGGTATTTAGGGATATTGTTATTTTTGATGACCCTGCCGTTGAAAGTAATATTGAGAGTGTCCTTTACATAACGATTAAATGAATGAAAGAGGCAGGCTTCAATCTTGTTGGTGTTGGGACAAAGTACGTTTGAAGTAGTCGGAAAGTACTATTAAATCTTCGTTTAAAGCCCTCTCACCCACTGTCTTGGTTCTATCTCGAAATGCAATGGCCAAGTCGTCGGCATAGAGAAAATTTTTTGATTTTGTTTGAGGAAAGTCAGCTGTGTAAATGTTTAACAACAATGGAGAAAATACCGAACCCTAGGGAAGGCCATTGTTCAGCTTTCTGTCGACGCTTGAGGTGCCATTGATATATACCTGGAATAATCTGTTGCTCTGAAGGCTATTCATTAGCTAGCAAGTTTTAAGACGATGTATGACCCTCATCAGCCTGTAGAGAAGGCTCTCTCCACACAGTGTCGTATGTTAAGGACAACACTCGGTTGAAGTAGCTGCGTCCACACCTAAAACCAGCCTGCTCGACTGGAACAGCAGCGTCAGTGGTGGCATATATTCTGTTATATATAAATCGTTCTAGGAGTTTATAGCAGCAACTGAGAAGGGCGATCGGTCGGTAGTTCTCAGGTGATTCTCTATCTTTTTCAGGTTATAGGATTGCAATGATCTTTATCCTCTTAAATTCTAGGGGTAGTATAGAGGTCCCCATTACATCACTAAAGAAGTCCTTAAGTCCTGTCGTGTTCTTGCACCGCTATAAATCAGAAATTCGGGGTACATTCCGTCAAAACCAGCTGCCGTTCCAGCATTGGTCTGACTAAGTGCTTTGTTGATTTGATCCAAAGTGAAGCCGCTTGAGTACTCTGAGGTTGGTGAGGTATTTGCTTCAAGTTGTTTTAGGGCTTTTTTGTAGACACTGTGTGGGTCTTGTCAGATGGAGCGCAGGATACCTCAATTATTCTACTGGCTTTCTTATTCGGGTCAATAGTTGAGTTGTTCGACTGCCGTCCTCTGCTGGCTTCGCCCAGTCTGCACAGTAAACCCCACGCCTTCCGGCTAGAGCGAGGGAAATCGATCTTTCCATCCAGCCTGGGATGTATTTCTTCCGGAAACCACGTGGCATATGCTTTTTGGCTATAGTGAGTAGCATTCCCGCGAAACGGTGGTAATTCTTGGCCTCTGGCTCGATGAAATGAGCGAAGGTATCGAGCTGCCTGCTATATTTGGGCCAGTTTGCCTTGGTTCCAGCATGACTACCATGTGGATTCAGCGATGAGAATTTGTATGCCTATTTCAGTTACTACAGGTCGGTGTTGGCTGAGGGGAAAGTCTGAGAGCACGGTTAGGAAACTAGGAAATGGCCGCATCTGTGAGCTGCTCAAATTCAGGATTATATCCTTTACGCCATCTCCTAGAGAAGAAGGTGTAATTGTCTTTGAAGCTATAGACAAGATGAAAGTTTTTACTTTCAGCCCATTCTAGAAGTTTTTCTCCACTGTCGTCGTTGTTTTCATATATCCACAGGTTATGATGGCTATTGTAGGTATATTGTCTGAGGGTTTAATTACATTTGGCGGCCAGGTAACCATAGGGGATTTATAAATATTTACAATGTTCAGACCATACTTCTGTAGTGATCCTTTACACATCACCCTCACACCTCCTGTTCGTCATCTTGGAATCTTGGCATCTGGGATCCCATTGCGCACATACGTTGCGGTCTTATAAACATTGTTGTAAGTAGCTCCAATCATGCGTTATCCTGAGACCTTACTTCGTTTGGAAATATCTGATTTTGTAGCTGCATGTGATTATTGAATGGCTATGACGTCTATCTTATTTTCGGTCAATAATTTTGAGAGGGTTTCCGATTGTGTATCGTATTGCTAGCCAAGAGAGCGTGATGTACCTCATTGAAGCTCTATGATTTTTCCACCATTACACGTCTGTGTGATAGAAGTAGCAGCCTTCAGTGCCTTCAGAATCCACCAGGCATTTTGTGTGAACACATGAATTTTTTTTTTCAATTTCGTCCATGTCTGTACCCACAGACATTATGCTAGCTACTTAGCCTGGTATACTAATGAAAGGAAGGAAAGGGAATGGAATAGTGGATTTGTGGTATGCAGATATAAATTTAAAAAAAAATGAATTGAAAAAATGTGACTGGATCAACCGTGATATCTATTCTTTCATATTCATATTACAGATGATAAAACTTCTCTCTCAAAAAGGTGGTGATTGAGGAGTCAGACGGCCAACATTTAAGCACCTTCATTGTCTTTGAAAAACAAATATATGCTACATCTATACCTTAGCAGACAATCAAGCAATATTCAAAGTTCTTGAATCACGAGATCAACCTAAATAGTTTTCTGGACAGGAAGAACAATACTGGTTCCCTCCTTGGCAAGAATATCAATTCAGTTGATTTTCATATTACTCTAATCCAAATTATGTTGATTGGTTGCTCTCTGTTCGTTCTGTTAATGATTCTTGCAGTCAGCTAGGTTCACAAGTTTATGATTTTAGAGATTCTAAAGCCACTTGGACTTTCTGATAGAATTGAGGGCGAATACAGGATTTTGCTCTGGTGGGTGACCCGGAAATATTTATGCATGTAGGAAGTAATGAAACTCAACTCTTGATATCGGGTTTCGTAAAATATGTATAAACTGTGAGTTCAGTCGAATTCCTTTAGAAAATTTGACCTTTTGGAATAAACACTCAATAAAAAAACTAAAATTTCCTTTTCTGACGTAACTTAGAAAGCTATATTTAATTTGATGGATACCTCAATTTATGTAGCACTTTATTATATTTAGAGAAAATAGATTAGCACCAGTTATAGCTTATTGATAGCATCCTGAAAATAGATACAGTAAGTTATTCAATCCTCCTGTGAATAGGAGGATTCCAGAGTCTACATCTAAACAAATATCATTCATGAGAATGATACATAGCAGCAGAGAACCTTGCGGGACACCAGAGGATGCTATGAATTCGACAGACTGGTAACTAAGGTATTGTACGAAATGTTTTCCATCGATGAGGTAATACCACAAAGAAAGTCAAAAAGTTTTATCCAGACCAAAAGGAAATAATTTATTGAGAAAAATACCATGGTTCAACATATTCAAAGCATTGGAGAAATCTGTATAGGTGGCATCTACTCTCAAGAACACACGTCCAAAACAGTAGATATAAAGCGAGAAATACAGGTGAGGTTAGTTACCACTGATCACCTTTCAAAAGAATCGAGTTGTTTACCAGTAATTTGGTATATGATGTGTGCATATTGACATCATATAAAACTGCTTCAAAAAGTTTACTGAAGTTACAACGACTGACGTGATGGAAATGATTAATATAATGATGGAGTGATTATTCATTACTCTTTTAGTTGAATGAGTTCATGTCTATGAAAAAGCAATCTATGTGTGATGTGTTCATAAATCAATGGCATTACCTATTATATGTACCTTCTCTCCATTGTCTTCGGCGTTTTGCAGTTCATTTACCAACCACTTCAATTCTTTGCCCGGGTCTGTGCTGTTTACCAACAACCACCTTGAAATAAACATTTTGATAACGAATGTTTATTACTAGAGGAAATGAAATGTACTGAACACTAATGATGGTGACGGACAACACAAAAAAAGATTGAAAGTTATTAGTTCGAATAATGAGTGTAGCATTCAAATTCAGAAAATTCAACATATAATTTCCTCAAATTTTTAAGCGATAATAAAATGATAGATAGCAACCAATCAAATCAAATCATATCTCATTGATAAATAATCGTTTACTTCATATCGTGGAAAATTATACTACAGCATTCTTGGGTTGCCTTGTGACCAATGAACAGGGCCAATTTTCAGTAGATTCCAAAAATCATATGAAATTTTTTTAGAAAAAACTATATCGGCTTATGTTCCTCGAGAGTAAAAATCTTACCCCGATCGAACTACTTCAATTATTTTATTTAGTTTTGGGAAAATGAGTACGAACTATCCAAACCACATCACAAAGTGAAATTCATAGAAATTCCTATATGCTGTCTGTCTAAAAAATATGGTGAATTTTCATTTTTCTCAAAAAATATATATTTATTAATTAATTTCTATCTTGTTTCCTTCAAACTAGTCCTCCACGGATATAATAAATACACTTGTGCCAGCGTTTTTTCCAAACCTCGAAGCAGTCCTGATATGCACTTTTTGGTATGTCCTAGAGTTCTTTCAGCGATTCAGTGAAACGCCGTCCTTTCTTAGGTCTCTTCATACTTGGGAACTGAAAAAAGTCGCAGGGGGGCAAATCTGGTGAATACGGGGGCTGGGATATGATTGAGGTGCTGTTTTTGACAAAAAAATGACGAGTGAGCAGATGCATTATCGTGATGCAAAAGGCATGAGTTGTTTTTCTACAATACCGGACGTTTTCTACGTATTGCTTCTCACAAGCGGCGCATTACTTCAAGATAATACTCGTTATTGACCATACGACCACAGTAGAATCTAACCATTAAGTCAATTCCTACTACTTCCATTTATCAATTCACAAAGTTCTCAGTGATCTCGAAACGAAGTGCGGAGCCAATTTCGGTTTTTTTCCCATAGGCGTGCGCTCATATAAAAACGAAATTCAAGGATATTATAGAAGATTTTGTGGTAAGTTCATTATTCCGTACAGCGATTCCACCGGTTCTCCAAGAGCCCAACTCATGTGTTGATATCGCCGTCCGGCCAGCCCGAGCAAAAAATCCGGCCGTTGACCATTCAAAATAATGTTAACCGCAGTTTTAAATGTGTATTTTCTTTTTCTCTTGTCTTGAATAATTTTTTCTACAGTGTTGATACATATAATATAATGTTTTGCAAATAAGTACTCATGTGAAATGACAAAAAAAAGAGGTGTTATTGTTTTGACCCACGATTATTTTATCGTGAGTATACAATTGATTAACACACACAAGATAAGATAAATGACTGGCAAGATGTACTGTAGAAAAGACAAGGTTCATTCTGACTGTACTCTTACAAGGTTCAAAATGTAATGAATATAAATTTACAATACAATATTCTATCTAGCTAAATAGAGAGGGTTTCAGCTTGGTCATTATAGTGAGAGAAAAGATGTTCGGATTAAAATATGTAGGAAAAGATCATAATAGCGGGTAAGTCCCAAGAAAAAGGGGCACAAGGACCAATGAGGAAATTGAAAAATTAGCTGTTTGTAGTTTATGATATTTACATGATAATAGGCTGAAATATACGAGTTGCTTGAGTGAATATATTCGTGAATATTAAATTTCATGAGCATAAGTGGATTAGAAAAGACCAATTAGAGAAGACCAACTGAAAAACCCAGATTGGGAGACTTCTGAGAATGATGCAAAACTAAACAACTTGAACAAAATTTGTTAACAATAACTTAAATATAAATAATGTAATAAACAAAGCTGCTTTGTTGTAGAAATGTAAGTACTGGCAACTCTATGCTAAAATACTAAGAATTTTAGATTCACAATTTACTGCGTGAAAAAATAATTTGGATAGCAAGGCCTTGGGATAGAGCAGTTATACAAAACGTTTATTGATTTTTTTAAATTACAAATTTGGTTTTACTGGGATTTCTAAAATTTTTATTTACATATTTCAATGTATATCTGTGTATAATCTTACCCTAAAGAAGAGTTTGAGTAAGTAAGATTTAGGAAAATCATTACCACGATGTTTGAATTCTGTTGTCTTGTTAATTTACAAACGAGTTGACAATATTATTTTCGGTGGCAGGTAATTCAAAATTTCATTGAAACAGTGCTTCTAATGAAGATATACTATTAACAAAATTTCCATGCGGCATATTCAAATTACCAAGTGTATTTAAATTACTATTTTCATAAGCTCTTAGAAAACAATATACAGAAGAATCATTGAGGTTGATTTAAGCATTGGAATAGGACTTACATATATCGCAGCTGTGAATTTGTAAGTAATTTTTATTAGGTATCCGCAAAAATACCTATCAAAATTTTTCTCCAATAAATTATTTTTTTGATAATCTTTATCTATTAAAGGAAGAGATGTATCGATGACCGACTCCAATAGCAGTTCAAAAGAGGTCTGAGAAATGAGAGAAACATTATCTTTGAATAGATCTAATGCTTTTAACAAAATAGTTCTCTCGTCATTTGCACAATTTTGAGAACCAGATTTAGATAGTCTCGAGATCTTTCGGGAATCTTGTTTTTGCAATCATGGAAGCAGCAAATATTTCCTGACTTCTTTAATAATATATTTTTTACATCTCTCGTTTTCTAATCACTTAATAATTGAACAAACATTAATTAACAATTACACAAACTAAAAGCAATAATAACAACAGCGAATAAACTGAATCAACCGTTTATTATAACTAATCCGATGCCCGTAGTACCTTCAAATCCTTCGATACTACAGTACTGAACGCTCATCCTAAGAGCGGTTGAAGGTCCCCGGCAACTTGGGCGGATCACGTGGTAAGAGAGCCTACTGGTTAGATTCTACTGTGGTACGACCACAATAGAATACAGTAGTATACTGTGGTACGACCATAGTATGAACCAAATGGAAAAGTTTTCAAACAGCGAAGTTCGAGGAGTACTGAGTTGAACTTCAAAACGATGAGCAGCCACAGTCCGTCGCGTATCTCTGATATGCACCGCT
>WOGR01005939.1:0-13434 GCA_015342045.1 Leptinotarsa lineolata | reverse complement strand
TCAAGAGGTAACTGTCTGACTCGATTTTTACAATCTATTTGACTCTGTAGGTAATAGAGTTTTTGGAAAACAAAGTCAAAGAATTGCACGACAACCTCATCACTTCAAAGAATGATATTGCGTACTTGACAGACCTGTATAAATTATTTGAAGATGTCAATCTCTAACTTCAAGGTGACGAATTGAATTTGATTGAAACAAAAAATGTCATTGCTGCTTTTGTAGCCAAATTGCTATTATACAAGAATAATATCAGCAGACGTGAGTTTTGCAATTTCCCTAATTTGTCAGAAGTATCCTTCAACAATGACAATTTGCATGTTTACTGCCAACATTTGGAGAACCTCCACAGTGATTTCGCAGAACGATTCCAGGACATTTTCAAATTGGAAATACCGGACTGGGTGTTGAATCCTTTTTCAAATGTCAACACAGCAGGATCACCCCAACCCCAGCTGGAAGAAGAACTCATAGAACTGAAAACGAACGAGGAAATAAAAATAAAATTGAAAAATGGATACCAAGAATTTTGGCTACAAAAACCAATCCCGCAATTGTAACCTTGATTGTGGTCCATCGTTAAACGATTTTTGATAGCATTTCCATCATCATATTTGTGTGAACGTGTATTTAGTGCTGTGGCAACGTTGCTAACTAAAAAGAGAAATCGATTGCAGATTACCGAACGCGGTGACTTACGGCTGTTTTTGAGTAAATTCGAGCCTGATATTAACAAATTTGTCAAAAATCATCAAATTCATCTTTCACATTAGATGAGTTTTAGAATTCAAATTGAAATGTTTGTTTTAATAACATGAATAAAAGTTTTCCTAATGTTACAAATGGTGTTTTACATTACCATCATCAGAAATTCTTATTTTCACATGACACACATAATTTAATTATTAAAATAATAACTGCGATTGTGATTCTTGAGATGTAGTGAAGTTAAAAAATTTGGGGGGTGCTAGAAAATAATTAATTCTCGAAGTGGGCGGTAGACAAAATAAGTTTGAGAACCCCTGTTCTAGTTTAACAGGGATGATGACCAAGATCATTTACATTTGAAAAAGTAATGTTGAAATATCTCACAACTTTCTGTGGTTACAGAAAGCCTACATTTTCATTCCACTTTTTACCTGTTTTTATTTACAAGTTATCATTGGAACCAAAAATGCCTCGTGATTTATTTGATCAGATGTAACAAATAAATTTCATGCTTTTACATAAATCAGAAAATAATTATTTTGATATTTCAAACATCCTGTATGGTCAAATGAATTATTCAGTGCACTGAACTGTGTTGATGTGGAGTTATTGATTATTCAAATAAATATGATAATTTCTCTGAAGTTCTGCTGATAAGAAAAACCTTGGGAAAAACAAAGTCGATAAAAAATAATCAGAATTCAAGCGTTTTCATAATGCAAACACGTGTTGCGGTTTTGTTAACTGTCCAGTGAAAATTTTACAATAAAGTGTTACTTGAATAAGTTATGGATTTTCATCAAGTATCGGCCAACTTGTCGGCCAATTCAATTACATAAGTAATCTGAAATAAATTATCTCGATGATATTTTAACGACGGTTCCTGAACAACTTTTATTTGTTATTGTTATCAATGTATAGAGTGTACCCGATTAAAAAGGATAAATATAATGAAACGAACGACGTTGGTAGTATTATTATATTTTCTGCAAATTTTCAGGAAGTTTTGAATGATGTTTGAATTGTGTCCGGAAATGCTTCGTTTCGGAGATACAGGGTGTTGAAATTGAATTTTTTGGTTCGTTTTTATAAATAACGTTTGCAAAAAACAAGATATTTGCACGAAATTAGGTACCCGGTGTTTTTTGACGTGGGAAATCATAATTTTATATCAATTTTCATGTAACTTCTGGAGGGTGCTTCATACGCTGTCATTATTTATTTCAAATAGCCCTAACTTTTTTGACAGTCAAATTTTGGTACTTTTCTTGAACGCTGGAGATGATGATTTTCGAGATATTTACAATTTTCTCTATCGATGCATAGCTCCTAGGGCGCTTAGTCAAGTTGCTGAGAACATTACATGTGGTGGATTTCATTAAAATAAACAATTTTTTCCTATAAAATGTTTGATGAAAATAACAAAAATTGCAAAAAGCTTATGTTTAAAACCAACCATGTTTTGAAAAATTTCAACAATTTGTATCTCGAAAACGAATGACTTTTCGATAAACATTTTAAAGAAAAAAAGCTGTTTATTTTGACAAGATCCACCACATACTTAGTTTTTGTAATGTTCTCAGCATCTTCACTTAGCGCCATAGGAGCTAAGTAATATGCATCGATATAGAAAATTGTAAATTTCTCAAAAACGATCACCTCCAGCGTTGTTGAGACGTGTTAATTTTTTTACTTGGAAAATGTGTGGGAATTAGGTTTTTTCATGAAAGGTACCAAAAATTTACTGTCAAAAAAGTTAGAACAATTTGAAATAAATAATAGCAGCGCCCTCTAGATATTACATGAAAATTAATACGAAATTATAATTTTCCACGTCAAAAAATCCCTGTTACCAACGAACATAAAAATTCAATTTCAACACCCTGTATCTCCGAAATGAAGCATTTCCGGACACAAGTTTATATGGACATTTTTTTGAAATTGTCCCAGGAAAACGTCACTTGAATATTTTAACGTACCTATGTTACACCCTGTATGTCATCAAAGCTTGAATTTGAGTTCGAATTTGTACACCTTAGATTCACACATGTTATTTATGGTGATCGATTCAATAAGATTAACATCTCGTTCGAGTTTTCCAAGCCATCTCAGGGGAATGGGAATATTTTGAAAATTCGAAGCATGAAAAATTGGATGTGTTATTCCCGTTGATCAATTGAACAATACCAACTTCACTTCCGAGTTTTTAAGGTCGAAACCCACTACATGACGATTATTGTCTTTAGCTGAGAACCAAGCTGAAAACTACATTACAGAAATGAGCAGTTGTTAGCATTCAGTAACAATTTCCCATTTTTGATCATGTTCACAAAAAATAAATAAGCTGACAAACCCTGGCAGGTAGTCTCTAATGTAGATCCTACAAAGGAGAAACCAAAGAATCTTAAAACCAGGATAATCAAACTCAACACGCTATATGGAGAAAGGAAAAGAAGGTGAGCTGTCAACAGCTAGACGCTAGACTCATAAGGGTCAATAACGGCATGTTTAACTATTAATAATTTATTTGTGATACTACTATTATGATCAACAAAGCGGAAAAAATAATTACGTACAATTTAGTAACGTTATAAAAAAAATTCTTCATCTATTTCTTCTAGTTTTTACTAGTCCACAACTATTTTCTGTACTACACCTTGTATTATGATGTTTTCATAAATAAATATTAATTTATATGCTTCGTGTTAGTTTTAATGTTTTGGAAACAATTCAGTGTATTCAAAACAAAATCCACTGAAACAAAATAATGACTATTAAATATTCTGCAATATTAGTCTCCGAATAATATTAGTGATCAGAAAATTCATGGGTAAGTACAAGTAGTTGCATTTCATATGTGGTGAAAATATTTTTTTTAACTCAAAACAAGACTCAAAAACATCAATTATATATTATTTTTGATATGAATTTTTGTTCTTCAACATAGTTTTTTGGCGGTCCAGTTTGATAATCTGAAAGCTAAAAAACTTATTTCTAATTTTATATACAGGGTGGGGCATCCCATACGACACGATCCCTGTAAACCAAACCAATAATTTTTTGAAGAATTTCCCCCTTTCATTAGTGTATTGAGTAAGGCAGCAAAATGAAATTATTTTGGAGTCTTCAGGGTGACTCAAAAAAGTGTGACATATCGAAGTTGTGTTTTTAAACGGAACACCCTCTATTTCGTTACACTTTTGAATAGACAAGGAAAAATAATATTATTTCATATAAAGTACTATGCACCTGACTATAACAGTTCTCCTGTTATTGATTTTTTAATAAAAATGCTAGGTACAGTTGGAAACTAAGTAACATCGAAATGTATAGCAATAGTCCCTTCGAATTCTGATCAAGCATAAAAGAGGTTTTGGGCTATTGATTTCGATAAAACCCGTTTCTCAATATTGTACAGAATGTTCAAAAATCATTGTCACTTTTTTATAATTTCGGACAAAGATAACTTTGTTATTTCAAATAGAAAACCCTATATTTTTTTGGTCTGAACAGTAAAAAATTCAATTATCTTTCATTTGATTTTGGGGTTCCTTATACCTAACCTAAATAGTTTTTCAGATATTGGCTTTTTCAAATAGTAGTTCTTATTTCAATGCATTCTTCGAATCAAGGTAGTTTTGAAACGACATTCATTTGATGTGCTTACAGAATTCTCATTGACAGTTATACTTCATCGAAAATATTTACTGTTCACTAAAATGAACTTATCATTTACATTCATATTCTGACAAAAAAATGATATGAAACAAAGCTATGAAACTAACACAATAATTAGTTTGAGAATGTCCTCAAAGGACGAAACTGCAGTAACGTTAGTTACATAAATAAATGGTAAAAACATAGAAAGTTTAATTTTTCATTATGATTTCCTACCACGTAGTAACGGCTACATCCATCAATGTATTTAATTCAAAGTAGGTGCTCGAAATGACGACCGTCCTGTTGAATACAAAGATCCACTCTCTATGAAAGACTGCTTAACATTTAATAACATTTGAAGCGTCACTCTTTGAAAAGCAGTCCTTATTATCTCCTTTTCATATTTTCCAGTGTGGTTGGAGGAGTATCATAAACCTCATTCTTCAAGTATCCCCATAGGAAAAATCGAGGCAAGTTAAATCTGGTGATCTCGCTGGCCAATCCATTTATTCGGAAAGCAAATATTCAAAATCTGTCTTATCACTGAATTTGAAATGTGCCGGAGCTCCATCCAATTGTAACCACATCTGTTGTCTGATATTTAGCGGCACATTCTCCAGAAGCTCAGGCAGATCATCTCGTAAAAATTTTTAAAAATGTTCGACCATTTAAGTTTCCATCAAAAAAGGATGGTCCTATAACTTGTGTACAGGCCATCTATTCTGGTGATCTAGAGTGCGGAAAAACGAGGGTTCACACCACTAAAATAATGGAAGTTGTGTCTGTTCACTAAGCCATTATTATGAATTGTTACTTCATATAATTCCTGGTGCATCTGAATACGATACGGACGAAATTTGTATTTTATCATTACCCTGGAAATGCTCCCTCTGCTTATGCCTGTATCTTTCTCGATTTCAAGTTGACTCGTATGAGGGTTTTCTATGATTGATCCTGTAATAAGAAATTCATTTCCAATGATAGGTTTTGGTCTATTTGCCTTTTTATAAGCTACACTTCCAGTCTTACGAAATTCATGTTGCAATCGTTTGAAAACCAACTTGTTGGGACGATTCCGATCTGGATATTTTTGGGCATACACTAGACGCTAAAAGGCAATTCTCTAAACACTCACCAATCGCTAAAATCATATTTATCCACTGCTGAATTGGATAGGTTTTCATTTTCAACGGTAATAATTCAGTGAATGTTTTGAATAACGGTAAACACAGTAACTGTCAATAAGAATTTTTTCAACAGGTTAAATAATTGTCGATTCAAAGAATGCACTGAAATTATAACTACTATTTGAAAAAGCCAATATCTGAAAAACTATTTAGGTTAGGTATAGAGAACCCCGAAATGAAAGATAATTAAATTTTATTTTGTTCAAACAAAAAAAATACAAGTACCTTACATGAAATCATATTATTTTTTCCTGACCTTTTCAAAAGTGTTACGAAATACGGGCTGTTCCATTAAAATAACACAATTTCGACATGTCACACTTTTTAGCCACCCTGTAGACTTCAAAAAAATTTTCTTTTGCAGCCTTAATCAATATACATAAAAATTACCGAGAAAATTGATGGTTTGGTTTACAGGCACCGTGTCGTATGGCCCCACCATGTATATCAATATCAAATGTAATGTATTGATTGTATGGATTTAAATATTTGTTTTTTACTGAATTTGGAATTTTTGTTTTTTCTGATTTCCGCCTGTAATACAACACATTTTCATTGGAGTTGTGCTGAATGAAATGGCTGTATATGAAGATTTTTGATGTATATTCAGTTCACTTGATTATTTTCTAATAAAATGAAAGACTGACAACACCGCAAAATTTCAATCTACTATGGAGCATTGCCAACCGTACTATTTAAATCGTATTTATACGATCTTTTTGGCTTTGGTACGATGTACGATCGTACATTCCTAATCGTACGCAAATATTAGAATAAAATGGGAAAAAAAATCCGATTAATTTTATTTGTCGATATAAAAAATCAATAAGAATCTACTACAGATTTGAACAAGCCTTAAGTTTGTTCTTTTATTCATAATGCACTCATACAACCATTTTTAAATTTGAAGGAACCTTAAACTTTTTTTTCGTATTTTTATAATCGCATCCAATATTTTTAAAGCTCTATAGCCTATCGATGATACTGGGGAAGCAGGGTCATGTATCGATTTCCAGCCATACAGATCCAGCGACATGTTGCGCCAATTAAATAAAAGTATGTACAAAAGAATTAAATTATTCAACTCTTGCGTCTGGTTTTGCGTGCACTGACTCTGATAGCGACTAATATTTTAATTTATATTCATACATGGCACTGTGTGATACTAACCTGTCAAATGTATACAAATTAGTGATTTAATTATGATAGTTGTTGTCAATCTAAAACTTTGTATAATTTCATTTTACTTAAATATACAATTACATTTCTTATTTAAATAATTTGCTGTTGTTTTATTGAAATTTTTAATACGTACTATTTTTTTTCTAGAATTCTTGGTAAAATATGATTTTTCCTAGTGTGTTGTACGATCTTCTAGAAAATTATGTTGGCAACACTGCTGCCATGTACAAATCAGGAATTAGCTTTATTCTCCAGTATACAAATAAGAATATATTGATATCGCTAGTTAGTTAAATATGTGTCAAATTCAAGCTTACGATCTATAATGTAATGTGCAATGCAGGTCTTTGAATATTTTTCAAATACCTACTATTATTTTCTGTAATTTACTCATAATTATTCAGGAATCTAGATACTCTTATTTATTACAAAATAAGTAACAAATGGATAACATTTGAAGGACGTTTATGTGATGATTAGATACTATTGTTCGTTTCTGGAATAAAGATAGTAATTTAACATAATAGGGACGTCAAGTGTAACTTCTAATTTTAAAATATAATATATGTAAGGTTACTGATGTTAGGTTATGTTGTGATGAATTTAGTCTTTTCTATAGTAGAATATTTACTCTAAATATTACTGTAGATATCTTATATAAACATGAATAATATTACATTTCATCAAATGGGCAAATAATATATTGTTGTCACCGAAAAAATAAGTAGTAAAAATTTATGAAACTAACGAATTTGTCGTTTTTGTATACATAGGATTGAAGCAAGGAAATAGAAAGGAATTTTAAATACCTACCTAATGATTTTCTGATAACATGAGAATAAACTGCGTTTAGAGTTTGTGCTTACTAATTTAGACAATGACAATGAGTTTGTTGTTCAAACATATATTCGAGGTCGTAGTTTTCGATGAGGTTATATTTACCTCATTGGTGAATACCGATATTATAATTCTACCAAATTAATGAATGAACTTCCAATATTGGTTTAGTATTCACATTTATGTTTTGAAAACTACTGCTGCAAAACAATTTAAAATAAAGAAATGTTATTCTAACCTCCTTGTTTCAGGTTGTCAGTTTGGTCAATTGGAATGACAAGGAGGGGCAACACTCCGCTGAGTCCGACAAGGATGGAACCAAATATGGCCCATAACCATGGGATGTATTCCAAAGTACAAATCCATCCTGGTACGAATTCCTTAACTATTTCCTTGAAGGAACCGTCAAATTGAGTACTGTTTGTGTCCGAGAGGCATACGAAACTATTTCCAAGAAGTGCCATTTTTGAATTTTGATCGACATATAAATTCCACTACACTCACTTAAATACCGATTTAATTCCGGAAAGAAATAATCTGCCGACTAATCTACTCTGAGACTGAGCCGGACAAATTATATATATGAGAGTTAAAAAATCTAATCAAATCTCACTCATTTTATACCACATCTACTTATTAGTGTCGTGTGAACCATTCTCATTATTTGAACATTAAACAAAACAACAGCATGGTTTGAGTGACGGATGCAACATCCCCTCCCTTCTATATCAGATACGTTCAGCCTCAGTTCTGCTCTATTCCACCAAAGTTAATGAAACGAACGTAGTAGCGTTGCCACATCAATAACAAAGAAGCCAAGTGACTGATTTTCGAAGGGTTTTGGTGATATGAAATATTTTTATTTCATTTCATTGAAAAACTATAACATCCGTAGGTTCCCAAACACGTCTTCATACTACACTCCGAACAACATCAATAAAAATCCTGATCAATTATAGATTTTATAGAATATTTCATTCAGATAATTATAATCATTATTTATTTGTTGTGGAACTCTAATTATGCAGTAGAAGGAAATCTCTGTACTCATGCTTGTCATTGGTGTAGCAAAGTATTTCTCAATTTCTTTATGTATATCTGGTTGGGCTCATGTATAATTCTGATATTTCAAGAGCATTGTTCAATATTCTAATCATAGGTTTTAACTACTCTGTTTTTGATATAAGATTAGAAAAAATCTTCATAACTGAAGAAAATGAAGTAGTAGTGAATACAATGGGAGTGATTAACATTAGGAACAATAACAGTATAACGCAACGAATTATTCCAGCAATTAATTCCATTCTGGTGGGGTGGTGGTCTTTTCTGGTGTAGGTATATAAAAACATTGAGGTGGCCATGAAAGAAAAGATTCATCTGAAAAATGCAATAATAAAATATGATGCTTGCTTTTAGGCTGAAAGAATAATATCATTTCAGTAAATATAGAAGTAGTAACTTTAATTATTCAAATATGATAGAGAAAAACTACTTCCAACATTCATGTTGTTCGAAAAAACTTTTGATTTTCATTCACACTCTGCTGATTCGAATACTGTATTTTCGTTGGAAACAAAAGCAAAATATTAGAAACAAAACACAGATATACGTCTGTCCTTAGAAAAACATAATTAGTGATTTGACCAAATTTCCTTTCATTTTTAATTCTGTTTATTCGAAAAGGGCTAATTAACTTAACAGAACGAGTTTTAAATTCGTTTTAAAATGTGGAGTGTTTAGTTGTATGTCATATTCAAATTTGCTTCTCATTATTCGAAAGAATTGGAATTGAGAGAGCATAATAAAATGGCATATTGGCATATAGTATGTTTGATATTGAACATTTGGAAACGAAGAAAAATAAGAAGGAAAATATATGAAAAGGGTATTCCAAATGAATGAATCAATCAATAAAGAATATAATATGAACGGTGTCATATATAAAACTCACTTATGGACAAACTTTCAACGAAATTTTGAAAAAATCTCAGTTTTGAAATCAAAACTGATGAAAATGAAAATAAATCGAAAATTCTTCAAATATTACGTCATGGTTATATATAAGAAAAGAAAATACTTTAAACTGCATAGGCTCTAGCATATGGTGATTGTAGTGCACATACAAACACGCATTTCATTATCAAGGATTATCAATTTTGTCATTAGAAATATTATAACAGCAAAGATAGAAAAAGTATGATTAAACCACGGACTTGTGGTTTCATCATGCATCGATATAAGAACAAAATATTAATTCTCAAATTAAATAAATTTTAATACTTGAGTAACGAGAAATTTCCGCAAGAACATTTGTTTGAAAGTACAATGTTCGAATATATGAACAGAGTATGTGAATGACTCAATAATAGAATAATAGTTGACCTACATGGTGCTAGATGCGTCAGCAATACGTCGCGCATTCTTTTCGAATAATGTTTCCATTCGAATTAAAAATGTCTTATACGATTATGATCTTGAGGTTTCTGGATATCATATGTAAATTGTTGGTATTCAAAAAGAGTTTGAATTGAAGGATTTATGTATTTTTGTGAGGTTAAGTAAATCAGTGAAGTGTGGCAATTTATTTTTAATTTCGATCTTTTGTATGTGTTCGTTATTTTTCAGAGTTTTATTCGATTTATATATCGAATTGAGTTGTATCAGTAGGGTTAGGGTCTTGTTACTATCATATTCATAATATCAAATTGAACCTATGAATTTCTATAAAAGCATCCATACAAAGTTTCTATATTTACACAGTTACAGTGATTTAAATTGTGATGATGATGTGTAACTATACTCTGTCCAACTGAGTAACAGAGTGCTCCAAAGCATTATCATGCATAGTGCACGTGATCTCCCAGACAAGGCTGCTTGTTCAGAGTCGCACTAAGGAACGACCAGAATTTTATTTATTTATTTTAATAATATGTGGCTGGGTATAGGAAAATATTTTAGGAGTGTAGAGACACAAATCAGCAGTTTTTTCAGCAGTATGAGTACTTCACATTTTGAAAATTTCAAACTTCAAAATACCGTATATGTACACACCACGGGCATTAAAACTTAACTGACCACTCCGACACAGCTGATTGCAGTTAAATCTGATTGGCCAGCGTAAGGAGGCTTTTTTATTTTATCCAATAGATACAGATGTGGGTGGTGATCATGCTTTGATTACGCATCTATCTTTGTAAGAGGTAACTTTGTTTGTTGGATGGATATAGTTTAGGCCCCGACAGTCACTTACATCAGATGCTAATTTCATGCCTCACAGTACTTTCCATCATTTTATCAGTTTGAAGGAAATAATCAGTAAAATAAATTACTAAATGATAATTCTGAATCGAAAACGGAAATATTACCATCAACTGTGGTGGAATAGACCAGTACAGATAAAGTGGAGTACGCATGACTGTAAAGTGAAGCTGTATCATGCGTCATGCGTAGTTGTTATTGTTGTCGAATTATTTTTTTTACTTGTGGAGAAACAATTGTTTGTTGAATTAATTATTTCATTTCCGAAACAAAGGTATGATAACAATAAGTAAGTCATGGTTTACTATGTTTCTGAAAATTGGAAAATTACAGTAAATACGAGTGGGCTTGGTAATCTCATCAGTATCTTATCCGGTTGAAATAGGTACTTTTTATTCAATTTTTTATTATCTATCAGCTTACTCCTATAAATAATCATTCAACTAATATTTAATTAGGAACTGATATTTTTGAGTCACTTGTGTAGATTAAGCGATCTATTGCCCACAAACAAACATTTCATAGTCTTCACTAAATTTGTTTCTTGTTTTCTTCTTTCCTTGAGAAGTTCATTTGCATTCAACAGAAGAATGACTTTCATGGGGACCTCGTAAACGGTAGGTAATACTATAAGAATTTTTTTAGTGAATATTCGTTTTAACGGCTCGCGCTAATTAAAAAAATCAAACAAACGCACCTATGTACGTATTTTCATCCACTGATAACGATTCTGAAGTCAAAACTTGATGTTCCGGTTATCTTTTGGAGATATGGCCACTAGAAACTGGAAAAATCGTAAAATGACATCTTTCCCGATGACGTACTGCGTAATTTTATTCACTTGCCTCTTCCAGTTTTTCCTCACAAAACTTTAATTTTCCCAAGAGTTGTATCTTTTCCAGCAAACAACAACAACATAATTGTTTATGAAACTATAAATGACACTCTTACAAGATACTTATTATTGATTCTGTTGTTCAATGAGTCCTTTTTTTGTCATTTAGAATATGTAGAATATGCCCTCCATAATTGATTGTATGTTTGTTATTAAAAGTATTAATTGACAAGTATACATTTACGCGAATAACCATACATAAACGTTTTCATAAAGTGAAATTTTCGAAATTCTACAACATAATTTTCATGTTTTCATCTAGCTTTCTTAGGATTTTTATAATTTAATTTTGAAAATAAAAAAAATTAAGTTTCTTTTTTCTACACCTGTGCAAATTCTTTATTAGACTACAATTTTCTTCAGATTCGTGATTAGTGTCTCTCTTACAAAAAAGTAATGCTATTAAAATGCTCAATAAAATCACAATGGCTTTTTACATGTGAAATGTTGAATAAAAAGTCTTTCTGAAAATTTTGAATTTGTTATAAATTGTTTCAGAAGTAATGGAATATATTCAAATTTTTTAGTACTTTTTATTGGGCATTAACTTGGGCATTTAACTCCATTTCATCAATGGTAGGTATTACTTTGGAAGTACTCCATATTACTAGAAAAGTGGAAGCTGATGAAATGTTTTTAAAAAAACTTGTAACAGTTTTCCAGAAAAGCATGAATTCGTTTATTTTATCTGTACCGAACCGACAAAATAAATCAAAAAATAAACATTCATCTAAGCCGTGAAATTGTGAACAAATGATTTGTTAATAATCTTATTTTAAAATCGTAGAGTTTTCAAAATTACAGAAATATTTGAAGTAATTTCTTGTGTAATGATATTTTACCATCCGAACAGATTTTAAAAGTTATCAAAATGGTGATTGGTGTTCCCGAATGTTAGGCAAAAAAGAACTCAGCTGATGCAAACATTCCTATAGGCCGTGCTTTTATCAACTTGTTATCTCTACCATGTACACCAGTCATTATAGTAAGTTCACCTCGGAATTCGAGATGCCCAGCTGTAAGTCTGTAAATACTTGTAAATTGACACCCTACATATACGTGTACGCAACTATAAAATTTCAAGGTCAAAGGTCACATAAATCGGTTTTTGTGCTTTTTTTGTAAATATCTCATCAATCAATATTGTAGAATACAAAATTCTCTACAAATTTTGTTTGAAAAAAATTTTTATACGGTAAACCGTTTTCGAGATAGAGAGCGGAGAGCGCGCGGTCACAGGATCACTTCAGGTCAACCGGTGCCTCCGGTCGAAAACGCGCCATATATAGTTTATGAACTATCGATCAATCAATGCTAATAAATATTTGTCAATTTTTATTAACTATTATATTTTATCATTTTCTTCATGCATTAAATCTATATCTACTCAATAATAGTGATAACCGTTTCCTAAATTAAAAAAATATTTAAGGGAAAAACTTAAATCATAATCATATTCCCATTTACACTAATGACATTTCAAATAGAAAGTAATTAAGTGTATCTTCTTTAAAATCTGTAAATTTTAAAATCCTTTCACTACGTCAAAAATTATACCTGGGAATTATATCATCGTGTTGTGTGGAGCAGAGAAGATACTTTTTCTATTATTGTTCTTATTGTTGAAACTGCAATTGAAGAATCAAAGTCTAAAAAAACTGCAGTTATAATAGGACAAGATATTGATTTACTTGTCATTTTAATTGG